>CACVCL010030788.1:0-30000 GCA_902729485.2 Mus minutoides
TTTGCTTAAAATAAATATTATGTGGTATACAGGGTGTTGGGCTAACTAATCATGGGGAATAACATGAATGTGATCCTTAAGCTATACAGGCTTATATCAGGTTTCTGAAAAAAAAAAAATCACATAAAATTCCTCTTTCTAAAGGTCTGCAGGGAAAATGCAGAATATTAATTTTCATGGTGTTCCATTCCAGCATTCTGAAAGAATTATATGTCTGGGTTAGGCAGTTACTACATCCTGGCACTAATGCAGCCAAAACCATTCTGTGAACTGAATGAGAATATTTCCACCCAATATGTGCCAAATAACAGGTCAGCTCAAGTGAATGGAGAAAGGTGTAATTATAGTTACATTTAATACCTGTAATGAACTCAGCCTAGAAAGCTTTCCATTGTTTGCATGCCATATACTAGTTATAAATACATTTTAAAAGGTGTAGCACAAAGTGAATATTAAAACTTCAAGGTTGTTTTACATACACATTGTATCTGTTGCCGTGAGGGTGGACCGCACAGCTCAGCTATGTGTGTGCTTCACTGCCAAGCAAAATACATTTACCCGATTTGAAATTAGCGATTTTTATTTTCTTTCCTGCTCAAATTATTTGGATTTAAGCTAACATGTATAACTATCTCAACCTGATGGATGACTGGATAAAGATTTAAGGAAAATATTCACATGCTCTAAATTGAAATATAAGTTCCCAGAGAGGGGGAAAAAAATCACTACTTTGTAAAATGAAGAGGTGATTAAAAACAAAAAAGAATGTCCATCAAGATTTCATGGAAGGACAGAAGTAAAGTGTTACTTCACTTTGACTTTTATGTTATTCAAATAAACTGGAAATATTTTGTGAGCAGTACTTTAACTTTCAGAGGTTATAAAAGTTGAACCTGGGGTAGTGATAGAGATTCCTAAATAGAAATTATTAGAAATTTAAAGGCCACTGATACTTAAGAACTGTCATGAGTGCCATTGTGCTTCTCGGGCTAAAGTACGGACCTGTGAAAGACCCTGTGTCCATGGAATTGCTCACCTGACCACTTATGTTGGTCATGACTGACTATCAAAGCAAATATCCCTCTCAGGCTCTGCTTCCCCACCCAGAGGCATGATCTCGATCACAACTGGTGGGTCCTCAGAGGGAAAATGGGGAGTGACAGCCAGGAGCTAAGTGATCTCCAGCAGAGATGAGCAAGCTATAAAGACAACTCATTTTAATGGAGGTGGCATGGGGGGGTGGAGAGGGAAGGCAAAGGCTATTTAAACAGTTAGGGGGTAAGTGCTATTGGGGGGGTGGCAGGACAAGGGTGCTGCGGATGCCTCGTTTGCATAAGGATGAATTCCAGATGATGCTGTACATGACCTTAAAAGGGCTATGGTAACCGCCTCTGGTGGGACAAAGGTTGGGGCACAGTACTATGTGCACTGGGACATGTAGGCCGGGGCAGGGGATTAGCGATCCTACTCCTACCAATCATAGAATGAGATTTCTGGGGTTTGGACATCTTGCTCAAGGGTAGCCCGCATGGCTCGCCACGGCTCCATGGTTGCCCAGCCCCACACAAATAAACTCCGCAGTTTATGTATTCATCAACTCACCATAAACTAGGCCTGTCAATGACAGGCCTGTCAATAACAATATGCATATGTATTGATCACAACAGACGAAAAGTCAAGTCACATAACTGAATCTCATTGTCCACTGGAACCAGCTTTTCGCACTCGACAGATTTGGGGGTAACAATTATACAGGTTGAGTTTTATTATATCTCTTTTATATTAAAATGATACTTTAATTTCTTAAGAGCTAAGTTCACCTATTTGGAGCATCATCATCGCCTATTTAGAACATTGATCATTAAAATGGCCTTTACTAATTTTTAACCTATTTTTAATTAGTATAAAAGCTAACATGTTCCTGGTGGCATTTCTATACACACTTAACTTTGGGAGATTTTGTGTATGTCTGAGTACTTCACTCTCACATCTGCTGGGCCAGGGTCCCTTCCTTAGCTTGCTGCCAGGGTTACTTCTCTCTACTGTCATATCACATGTGTTCTCTTACCCTCCACACACCATTGCCTTAAGGGCTCTCGCCCTGTCCCCACCCCCACATTGTGGGTCTCTTTCTAGTTTCCTTCTCCTTGACTCCCTCCCCTGCCCCCCCCCACACACAGTTAATGAAGAACCTGTGTAAGGTCTTTTGATCTTGGGCTAGTAAATATAGTATTTTTCAGTTACACCCATTTTTTTTCCTATTGATTTTATGATTTCATTTTTCTTTATTTTGAATTTTTATTAGATATTTTCTTTATTTACATTTCAAGTGTTATCCCCTTTCCTGTTCATTTTTCTTTATGACTGAACAAAATTACATCATGTACATATACTTAATTATTCTTCCACCTGTTGACAGATGACTAAGCTGATTACAGTTTCTTACAGTTGTAAAAAGGAACAGCAATAAATATGGATGTTCAAGAATCTCTGTGGTAGATACAAAGTGCGTGGAAACATATCAAGGAATGGCATAGCTGGAGCCTCTGGTAGTTAGTTGCCTTTTTGATGTTTTGGGGTTTTTTTTGAGAAGGTGTTTCATTGATTTCAGTAGTGGCCATAACTACACTGAATTAATTTCCTCTTCCCTCACACACTCGCCTCCATTTGTCCTTAATTGTTTTTGTGATGGTAAGGGGGGAAAAAGACTCATTAAAATAAATAAATACTTAGCCATTTTTTAACTCATGGATGTATTTAAATTAAATATATTTTTTAAATGTTTCTCATATGTTTTAGTTAGAGCCTGGAGGGATTTCTTTGTGGTTAAGAGCACTAGCTATTATTCTCTAGAGGACCAGTATTCAGTTCCCAGTACCCACAGGAGGCTGCTTACAACCACTGTAAGTACAGCCTCAGAGGACCCAGTAATCTCTTCAGGCCTCTCTAGTCATTTGTACTTATGTGCATATATCCACGAAGAGATATGCACGATTAAAAAGAAAATAAATATTTTTAAAAGATTATTTTAGTTAGAAAAGTGATACACATTCATTGAATATCTTCTGAGTGGTGAACTAAATATTATTAATGTTAAATGCTATTCGGATATCTGTCACACATAAAAACATATATCTAAGGGCATTTTGGTATATTCTATTTCAGATACAAGATACAGTATGAATTTAGGTCAGGTGGTAGGTAGACATGTGAAATCTGCTTATTCTTGCATGTTTGAAGAGATAGGACAGAATTTACAGGCAGCAACCAAAGGGAAGGAAGGATAGTCAGTTATAAGAAATGTATCTGTGTTCATGGTAGCTATGACTACTACGTAACATCATCTATGACATGGTCCACACACCAGTTATTATCAGAGTTGCCTATGAAGCTGTCAGAAATGCAGAGTACTAGGTTCTATGCTTACTTATTGAATCACAATCTGCATTTTAACATTAGTCCACTGATTTGCATGTGCATTCAAATTGAAGAAGCAGCACCTTAGATGCATCATGAGTTTACGGAGTCTGGATGGACAGACAGGTGAGGAGTCTGAGCTGGGGCACTAATTTCCACAATTGGGCCAAATGTTCCACCAAATGCTGAAAGTCCTAAGACATTGTTTTATTTATATCAAAATTTAGAAATTAAACTTTTTGGGAACTGGAGAGATAGTTCAATGGCGGGGTCCTATCTAAAGTTGCCAAAAACCCTGGGCATCACCTCAAGTTTCACAAAACAAGTAAATAGAATAGAACAAGATAACCTATATATGAAAATATTTTTAAAATGATCTTAGTATGGTTTCAGTGTCATACAAGGATAAGTCTAAGACATAGGATTCCATGCGATCTTTAGAGAAGAAGTAGCCCAACAAGAGGACAGAGCACAGGGCCACACAGTACTCACAACAACACCGAGAGACAGTGACAGCCTCCAAAGAGGAGACTGGACAGCAGCCTTAGTCAAAAGCATCACCTCCCTCAACACTGCTAGGAGCTAAGGCATCTGTTTCTCAGAAAGCACTAGAGAGAGCTCTGAAAACATAACAGAAGCCACCCATTTGTGCAGAGTATGTCCACCAATATCCCCAAGTGTCATTTGAAAAGGACATCTATGTTACTTACTATTCATATTTTAAAAATGAGACTATGAGCGAATTTTCACATGCCCATTGATACTTTTATACACTAAATTTTAATAAGTGTATGGGAATCTATTCTACAAAATAACAATTCTAGCATATTTACTGAACACTTAGTTCCCATGTATTGTCACTCTTACATTATGATAACTACTTCTTTTGTTGCAAAGGTATGATTATTTCCTTCAAAGAAATTGCTAAAGTAAAATTATTTACCCCTTTCATGTTGTTTATTCATTGACAACCTTTAATTTTGGTAGTTGCAGGATGTATACAAAGAACTCCTTCAGGACCTGGTCTAGAGATCTGGTGGCACTCGTTTTCTACTGGCAGTGTGACAGTCATTTTTTTCTGCTTCACATTCTCTCTTCTCATCTTTACCTGTTTGTTTCTCTTCCTGTTTCTTCTCTTTCTCCTCTCTTCTCTCTAGCTTTAAAAGAATCTATCTATCTATCTATCTATCTATCTATCTATCTATCTATCTACCTACCTACCTACCTATCTATCTATCATCTATCTATTTTTGTGCATGTGCAATTCAGTAGATAGCTTAGAGAAGTCAGTACTCTTCTTCTGTTGTGGATGCCTGGGATGGAAATCAATTGATCAGACTTGGCTGTAATCACCATTGCACACCCCATCATTTCACCAAGCCCACCTATAGCCATTTAAAAGTAAACAAAAATTTGCCTCCCCCTTACTGTTTGTGTTTGTTTGTTGTTTTTTGTTGTTGTTGTTTTGTTTTGTTTTTTAAAGCCCTGTATAGTCCTGACTGTGCTGGAACTCTCTCTTCTGAGTATTGGGATTGAAAGCATGCTCCACAACTGTCAAGAAACTCAGTTATTAAGAACACTGACTGCTTTTTTGTGAGGTCCTGAGTTCAATTCCCAGCAACCACAAGGTAGTTTACAACTATTTATAAAAGGATCTGATGCTCTATTCTGTCTGAAACCTTCTTCTGTCATGCAGGCATATAAGCAAATAGAGAATTCATACATAAATTATATAAATAAAATGAATCTTTAAAAATTGATCCCTTTATTAGGAAGTACTTTGATACACTTCTTCAAAGAGTAAGGGTTTTTTGTTTTTGTTTTAATGTTTTGTTTTGTTGTGTTGTGTTCTTTTCTTTTGTTACATGGCCATAACCTCAGTAGTCAAAGTCAGGGAGTGGTTATTCCCATCAATGTTATACTATAGCAATTACATAAAATACTGGACCAGCTTATAACAAGATTGAATGTATTAGGAAAGAACGTTTAATAAAATTTAAAAATAGAATAAGTCAATGGAAGTAATACACTAATGGACATAAAAGAAAATACAATTGTCTGTTGATTCAAAATAGGTAATTTTCCCTTTCTAAAGGGAACCTAACTGCTCTGCCCCCATTAAAGTAGCTTGGCACAGTAGCACATACCTGTAATCCTTGTACTGAGCCCTGAGGGAGAAAGAAACAAGAGGGTTAGGAGTTCAAGGACATCTTGAGTTAATGGTCCTACTGCAGACTATAAGAACTTGCTGTCTCTAAAGAAAAAAAAAAGGAAGAAGAAAAAAGTAAGCAGTGGGAGAGAGAGAGAGCAAGAAAGAGAGAGAGAGTGAGAGAGATAGAGAGAGAGATTGCTTTTTCCTTGTTGTTTTAAACTTATTGTTTTAAGCTGAGACCTCACATAAACACACGGAGAAATCTGAGGCGCTTGAACATTTTCAGTAGTTACATTATTGGAAACAGCAGAGACTTCTTAATATTGCCCCTTTGTATTCTAGTAGATGATATAGCAATTTAGCTTGTTTATTCCACAGTTTATTTTTACCTCAGCATCCCAAATTTTACTACTGAAGGTGAGATGTTCACCAGCATCCACACTGCAAGCGTTGTATTCTCCATACTGCATAAGAGTGCATGCTCATTTCCAAACATACATTTTAGTAATTAAGTGAATTTTAGTGTGAAATTATTTAATGAAACTAGCAAAAGTAGACTTGTTTAAGTGTCAGTAAGTACCATATGATCTGTGCCAAGGAGTTTAAAATTGGTGTTGGAAGCACTGGAAATTAATTGTTAAAAAGAGAATTTATCAACTTAAAGTACTTTCACAATCAGTGATATCATTTAATGCATCTTTTGGCAATGATTATACCCTAGA
Organism: Mus minutoides; assembly: GCA_902729485.2. Classification (NCBI taxonomy): domain Eukaryota; kingdom Metazoa; phylum Chordata; class Mammalia; order Rodentia; family Muridae; genus Mus; species Mus minutoides. Next base: position 6,292 of record CACVCL010030788.1, read on the forward strand.
GAAACACATGAATACTCTTATCCAGTCTGCGGAGACACTAATGGGGGGGAGGATGGACTGATGCTTGCATCTGCATGAGTGCCTGAGCCCAGAGGAAGGGGAAAGGCAAAACCATCAAACTCCCTGAAGGCTCTGTGCCTCAGGCACATAGATGATGCAACTACCATGCTCCCCACCAGGACCGTTTTCTTCCTCCATTTGATCTTTTTCTTTCCTGCTTTACCTCTGTGCTTTTGCATACTTTCCAAATTTCAGAAAACCGATATTAAAAAAATCATATCTACATGCATTATTTACATCTTAGGTTATTAATAAAAATAATAGAAGAAAGGCAATTATGAATAGTTTGTTTTTCTAATCATTTTAATATTTTGAGCGTTTTACAATCATGTTTTATTCACATTTGTTTTTCATTTCTTTGTAAATGCATGTATTTATTCAGTCTCCCATGCCATCCTGTTAGGTTTTGGGTTCATGCTACAGAGGAGGAGACTGAGGCAAGATGAAGATAGCCACCTTTTGTAAAATTCAATGAGAAATACTCTAAAACAATTTCTACTCTGACATGGAAATGCATCTTTTAACCCCTTTGTCATAAGTGCTTCCATTTAAAACATATTAGCAATAATTGAACTTCAGCATAAAAATGGAATGGCATAAAATTGCCTCTTTTGTTTCAATTGTGTTTACCTTTGAGGTTTCCAGGGGGTACATGATTTAGCATGCAGTTAAAAGTTTTGATTATAATATATCATAATTACATCATTTACCTATTCGCTTTCCTCACTTCAATACCTTATTCCTCCTTACTCTCCTTCCTTGAGGATTCTGCTTCTAAAGCCCTCTGTGAATGCTAAAAGGAGAGAGAACATGGAGGGCAAGGACAAAGGCTACAGTGGACAGCACAGACTTTATCAGACACCTTGAGTATTGCTATACATCTTTCCAATAACTTACAGGGTAACATCATAATCTCTTTTAAGAGGTGAGGAAAATAAATCTTATTGAATCAATCATAAGTCCACAGAAAATAAACTCTGGATCTACTACTTAAAGTGTGGTTCTTGCTAAGGCTTGGAAAAACTGCTGAACTTTCAGAATATCAGATATGTGTTTGCTTGTCTGTTTTTGTTTTTGTTTTGTTTTATCTAAGTAGCCCAGATGTCCAGTTGCAAATCTACACAGGGCCAGGCTCTCTACTCTACATTTGCTGAATGATTCAGAAAACTCCAGAATAGTACTATCAAAAATAAAATAATCAATACTACATATATAACAACATTTTGGAACCAAGTGTTATGTCTCATGTCTTTAATCTCAGAACTTGGGATGCTGAGGCAGGCAGATCTCTATCAGTTGAAAATTTGCCCAGTCTACATAGGGAGTTTAGGCCAACCAAGACTACCTAATAAGACCCTGTATCAAAATCAAAAGGAAAATGAAAAGAAAGTTAGCCACTATATCGAAAAGGTAAAATAACACATTCGTAGTCACCCTGTTTACTAGAAATAAGTTTTCACACTTGGTTTTACAATGCTCTTTAACTCCATTTCAATTAATATTCATCATGGAGTATGACCACAAAAGGGTTGTGGCTCCTTTCTTGGACATTGCGAACACTAGCTCTCTGTCCTGTTTCATCATTAATTATGATGGTTTATCGTTAGTACACTTGGGGTGACTTACACTACTCACAAGTCCACAGCTTTAACTCTTCTCAAATGATTCTGTTCTGGGTTTCCTTTACCTCCAGAGGGAGGAGGTTCAGGGATAGAGAAAGAACCAGACAGACAGAGACAGAGGGAGACACACAGAGAGACACAGAGAAACAGAGACAGAGAAACAGAGACAGAAACACCGACAGAGAGACAGAAAGAAACAGAGAGGGACAGAGAAACAGACAGACACGGAAAGAGACAAAAGAGAGAGACAGAGAAAGAGAGACAGAGAGACAGAGAGAAGGACTAAAGTTGGCTTGTACATATCATTATACACATTTTCTCAATAACTTACTCTATGCATTTATTTTATTCATAATTTATTTTGTACTACGCAAATCCATTTTCTTTCAAATTTATCTTCTTTGTAGAAACAAAAACTTAAATTGGACTTTTTTTTCGGATAAGTGATTCTGAGGTTCTAATCTTGCCACAGCAGAAGATGCTTCCAGTGTCCTCTATTCTAAAACAGAAGACTATACCAGTCTATCAGCTTAATTACAAAGTCCATTTAAAGAAAACTCCCTATGGGGTTGCGGAGTTTGGATCTTTCCTGTGTAAATTATCATCACCCAGTCCATGCATAAAATTACTCTGTTCTGGGTTCTCAGTTTAAAATTGTTTTTAATGTTGGTGGAGATAAATACAGCATGTGAACAAACACGGCTTGCTGCTCAATTGTTCAAAAAAGCACTCGTATAAACAACTGTGGTGCTTATTAATGCTAAAAATATGTGAAGTTTCAGTGACTCTGCATTTGAAGTCTAGTCTGTGCCGTTTGTTTTATTCATGATAAACAGATCATTTAGTTGGAAAAATCCCATCTGCTTAGATATATCTCTTATTATTTATGAGAACCATGTTTAGGAATGCAGGAAGCACATGTGCATAATTAATCCTGAAGAGAATTAGACATTGTTTGATTCACAGCTGAATGCAATTAGCATTAGGAAGTTTACATATGTTGGCAATAACACAGATTAGCAACTAAAGTGCTTGTTAAAAAATTTAACCTGAGGCTGCTGGAGCAGACCTCTCTTAATGATGCTTTAAATGTTGTTGATGAAGTAATAATCAATTTTGTTTTATAAATAGTAAATCAAGAATTTAGGTCTAATTAACAGTGCTACAGATCACTTCACTTACATATCAGATGTACTTGTGATGTGTGCTATGAACTTTCTTTGAGGCTTGTGTGCAAACAGTTGCTATGAGGAAGATGTAATCCTTTCCATTATAGAGAAATAAAGAAATGACTGCCCAGCCAGGGAAGAGTGAGGTGTCTACCTTTTGGAAGGACTCATCCAGAGGTGTGGAGCAAGAATTCTCTGTCTTTGTCCCACTGCTTTTAATTGCAGGAAAGTGAAACAATGCCTTCTTGTCTCAAGCAGAGTCATTAGGCAGCTTTACAGACTGTGAAGCAGAGGCATCTAATAGGGAGGGAGGGGAGAAGGAAAGTGATGAAAATGAGGCCGAAGGTAAAATTGAGCTGTAATTGTTTGCACTTCAACTTTGAGAAGTTCACCATTAATTAAAATGTTTCTGCACCACTCACCACCAGAGTGGCAAGGAAGGAGGCTGGGCTGATCAAGAGGCAACCCGGGAGCCCTCCAGAAAGCACGCAAGGTCTCTGATGAGAGACTATCTCCCGTGTACAAATATGGCACAGTCACAGGGTGCAGTCAGGCACACTCTCCTGTGACATGGCTCCAAAAGCCCTTATTTGTGCTTTTCATTTTTCCTGGACCTCATTATAAGGTAGGATCACAGGTTTTCATAATGCATGGAAATAAAGAAATGCTATATTCAGGAAATATTGAGTGTGTTTCACAAAGTCTAATCTTTCATTTGTTTTTGTTTTTGTTTTTTAATGTATATCTTAACAAGTCTGAGCTATAGATGCCTTTCACAGTGATGTTTGCTTCAGAGTTAGTCACAGTTTTTGTCTTTTGAGTTATAATCTTATGTGTCTCATGCTAACCTCTAACTCACCATGTAGCAAGGAATGACTTTCAGGTCTTGATCCTCTGAGCTACACACACTGAGTGCTGGATTATAGTCTCGTGGCATCATATCCAATATATGAAGTACAGATGAGAAATCACAGACCTCAGTGTATGCCAGAGAAACACTCTAACAATATCACCTCCTCAATAGCATTGTTTTCTTTAGTACCTAAAATAGCAGGAATATGTCACAACACTTGGGAACAGAATAAGAAGGATGAGGAGTTCAAGGTCACCCTTGGCTCAAGAGTGAATTCAACACCAGCTTAGACTAAGACCCTGTTTTGAATAAACAAAATAAAGCAAGCCAATAGCACAACATGACAAAAATAATCTGAACAGTGATAACACCTTAGAGTCACTTATTTGTCATTGTTATTAAGAAGCATTAGTTACTGATTAAATATTGAATCAGGAAATGCACTATGTAGCATTCAGGCCTCATGACTTTCCTATGACAGTTACTCATCTTGCCGGATGAGGAGTGAATTTGTGAATACTTCGCTGGAGGAGTGAAATGCGGGCATAATCTGGCAGTCAGCCTATCCTGAATAAAAGTCATGGCACCCCATGTGCCTCAGTATACCTAGAAGTTAGCACACAGAGTTCTGTAGTGGTCTTAGCTAATTGCTGGCATGATTGTTGAGTCTTCACTCTTCATGTCTCTTTCTATGTGCTTCTCCAGCATAGAGATCCCTGTGATATGAGTGCTCACTGACCAACCTGAGGTAATGTCCTAACCAATCCCAGTCCACCGTCGATAGACTTCCACTATATAAGTAGTTGCTCACGTGCAATAAAGCAGACACTCTTCCTTGAAACAGGCTCTGAAGTGATCATCTCTATGCCCTTTACTGAGCCAAGGCATTGCCGTCTTTGTGGGGGGCTGGGAGGGCATCTCAGCAATGCTGGCATTCTGCTTTGAGGTTGGATGAGGGTATGATGAAGGAGCATGTCTGTAGTGGATACTGCAGATTTCTAGTTTCAGTTGTGCAGGGCACAGAAATGAAATTTTATTACCTGATGTGACTTACAATGAATCTTTGTTTTAGTGACATTTCTAGGACATAGGCAATGGCAATTGACTGGTTTAGAATGTTCTTTCTGAGCAGACAGGGACTGTTTCTCTGTTTACTCATTGCTGGCTTCCAGAATTGAGAACATTACCTGAGACAGACATGGAAGCCACTCAGAACATACTTGTTGAATAAGAAGTCAGTTAGAAAAAAAAAAATACAGCTCAGAAAACATCAAAAAAAGAGTAAGATTTCTGATCTGTTGTGGTTTGGAGATGCAATGCCCCCCATAGGTCCACCTGTTTGAACTCTTAGTCTGAGTTCATGGTGCTATTGAGAAGCTTTGAAACCCTTAAGAGGTAGATCTTGCTGGAGAAAAATCTCCATTGGAGGAGAACTTTGAGTCTTATACCCAGTCCTACTTTCTGTTCTTTCTACTTCTGGGGAATAATTGAAATGTGATGATTCTACTTCTAGACTGCCAGGTCTTCATGGCCCTGCTTCTGGGCCTCCTCCACTGGGATGGACTATAGCCCCCCCTAGAACCATAAACCAAAAGAAACTTTTTCTTCCCTTGGTTGTTGTTGGCATCATAGTTGAGGGCATTCTACCACAGCAAGAGAAAGTACCTAATACATAGACATACTAACATTACATAAAATTCAAACATCCATATGTATAAATAAAAATGTGTTGTTTGAAAACTACTTTCATTCATTTCAACACAAGAGCAGTGTTGAGTGGGTGTGATGCTGACCTTGTAGCCTTTTACAGACATGTTTTTGACCATGAAACAGCAGATTTTACACAGTGCAGTTCTCTGCCCTCTCCAGCTCTCTTACTGTAGAACTGGCCTTTGTTCCTCACGTTCCCATACCCAGATGTGGATATATCATCACTGGTCACATACTGAATGACAGGGGAGCTAAGCCCCACTCCGTGGGCCCTCATATCCTTTGCAATTGTCCCTTGACCCTCATAATGTTAAATTAATTTGGCTCTCCTGGTAGAACTGCATAGCCTGAATTGTATATATTAAATCTTAATGATAATACCTCCTGGTACATGATCAACTCTGGTACAACGTTAATCCATTTGGCTTCTATCCAAGAAGACCCATTAAACAGAGAAAGTGCCAGCTGAATTTCATTAAAAATACTTCATGTGTACTGTGGTCCTAAGACAGGAACCTAGAGAGTATTTTCCTTTTAATTAACAGTTATGCATTTGAAAGATCCCATTCATACTTATATCTTCTAGGTACCAGTTGTTTTCACTGGTTCATGAGGAGTGAAATCACTACAAGATATCCATGACTATAGATGGAATACAGGGAGTTAAACAGGACTGCGGGAAGCTGAGACCACAACAGTGTTGCAAATGAATGAGCCATTCAGTCTCAGCAGTTCTATGCTCTATGTTCAGTACTTAACAACACATAGAAAGTAACCAATCAAGGGAAAAAAAAAAAAAAAAACAGGAATGGAGGGAGAAAGTCTATGGATTTTCTTTAATTTTAAGAGTTCTCCTTTCCCATTTTTCTCTTGAAAAAAAAAAAAAAAAGAACTACTAGAAATAGGATCTGATTCTTCTGCATGCAACTAAAACAATATCTTTCACTATGGGCTGACTAATCTTGCAAGAACATGATGTTAGGTGAAAGAATCAACTTCTTCATGGCTTTGAGTCTTCCTAGAACTTCAATTTAATGCTGTGTCCTTGTTTAGTGTTTAAACATAGGATGCTCCACACAGCCATACAAAAGTATAAAAAGAAATATTCTTTCCACGAGGAATAAAAAAGGAAATAAAAGAACCTTAAAAGGAGGGGCTTGATGAAGACATCCCACCTAGGGCTGAATGCTGCAAAGTCTCTTATTCTTCACATGTCCTAGTCAGCATGTACTATAAGGAGAAATTTCTTCAATAAGCATTCAGAAGTATACTGATCTATGTGTATAGCAGAATGTCATTAGGTATCATTTTATTGCTATGTTCCTTGAGTTGAATAATAGCAGTATTTTTTTTTCTATGCCCATGATCTATCCAGTATCATGCTCTTGGTCACAAAAGCAGTGCTAGTTATGGTTTTTGCCTCATGAAGAGAGTCTAAAACCAATCAAACATAGCTGGTTATCTCATACATTTGTGCCTCTATTGCACCAATATATCTTGCAGGCAGGTTGCTGTTAGAGATTAGTGTGGATGCTTGCTGAGAAAGGAAAATCACTTTCTCCAATAAAGTATCAGTGGTTATATTAACCACCAGTCAGAACAGGGCTAGTTGGGAAGAGGAATCAGGTCAACAGAAGGGGGGCAAGAAGGAGTAATGGAGATGAATATGATCAGAACACATTGTATACATGTATAAAAATGTCATAATAATCCTACAGATCTATAAACATCAGAAATCTTTCCATCTTCTGATTTCTTCAATTTGTTTTTTCAAAGACTTGAAGTTCTTGTTATACAGGTCTTGGTTAGAGTTATGGCAAGATATTTTATATTATTTGTGACCTTTATGAAGGGTATTATTTCACGAATTTCATTTTGTAAATTTATTTTGTTTCTAAAAATTTATTTATTTTATGTATATGAGTACCCTGTCTTTATGCACACCAGAGGAGGGCATCAGATGCCATGACAGATGGTTGTGAGCCATCATTTGGTTGCTGAGAAATGAACTCAGATCCTCTGAAAGAGCAATCAGTGTTCTTAGTCACTGAGTCATCTCTCTAGTCCTTTCTACTAATTTCTTTCTCAGACTTATTATTATTTGTATATAGGAGGGCTGAATTTTTTAAAGTTAATTTTGTATCTAGCCATTTTGCTGAAGGTGTTTATAGCCTGTAAGAATTCCTTGGTATACTTTGTTAGGTCACTTATATGTATATACTGCCATATCATCTGTAAATGGAGATGTACTGACTTCCTCCTTTCCAATTTATATCACCTTGAACTGTAGTTGACTTGTTGCTCCAACTAAAACATTAGGTACTATACTGTGCAGGTACTGAGAGAGTAGACAACCTTGTCTTGTCCCTGATTTTATTGGAATTCATTTAAGTTTCTCTCCATTTAATTTGATATTGGCTATCAGCTTGCTGTATATTGTCTTTATTGTTTTTATGTATACATATTGTATCTATGGTCTCGCCAACACACTTTTTATCATGCAAGTCAAAATGACTTTGGGATTCCGTCTTGCACCAGTCAGAATAGCGAAGATCAAAAACTCAAGTGACAGCATATGCTGGAAAGGATGTGCAGCAAGGGGAACACTCCTTCCTTGGTGAGGGGAGTGCAAACTTGTATAACCACTTCAGAAATCAATTTGGCATTTCTCAGAAAATTGGATTAACTAACTCAAGACCCATGTAAACTGTTCCTTCATTCCTGTTCATGGACTCCAAAAAAAGTTCCATCATACCACAAGGACATTTGCTTAACTATGTTCATAGCAGTTTTATTTATAATAGCAAGACACTGCAAACTACCTAGATTTCCCTCAACAGAAGAATAGATAAAGAAAATATGGTACATTAACACAATGGAATATTACTTAACTATCAAAAACAATGTCATCATGAAATTTTCATGAAAATGGATGGAACTAGAAAAGACCATCCTGAGTAAGGTAACTCAGAAAGGTAGACATCGTATATACTCACTTATAAGTAGATATGGATATTAGCCATAAAGTACAAGATAGTGATGCTATAATCCACAGATTTAAAGAAACTAAGTAACAAAGAGGTTCCAAGTAGAGGGTCGGTGCTTGAATCTCACAGAGAATGAGAAATAGAATATACACTGGATGCTCGGAGGGTACAGGATGAGAAGAGGATGTGGAGGGAGATAGGCAGGATCAATTAGGGAAAGGGCAGAGGAAGAGAGAACGGGGAGAGAGAACTGGAATATGGGAGTGGGGCAAGGAGGATCTCTGGGTCTTGCTAGAAATCTAAGACATTGGAAGAAACTCCAGGAATCTATGAGGGTGAGCCTAGCTAAGACTCCTAGCAATGGGGGATATGGACGCTGAAATGACCATCTCCTGTGACCAGGAAAGATATCCAATGGAGGGATTGGAACACCAACTGAGGCACAAAATCATTAACTCAAAATTTGTCCTGCTTACAAGATGTGAAGGGGTAAACATGCGACAGAAATCAAGCAAATAGCAAACTGATGACTGGCCCAACTTGAAACCCATGCCATGAGAGAGAGCCCACCCCTGATACAATTGATAGCATTCTGGTACCCTTGCAGACTGGAGTCTAGCAACACTGCCATCTGAGAAGCTTGTTCTAGAAGCTGATGTAAACAGATGCAGAGGCTCACAATCAAACATTTAGAGGAACTTGGAGAATCCTGTGGAAGGGGCAGAGGAAGGATTGAATGAGCCAGAGAGTTCAAGGACACCACAAGAAATCCAACAATATCAACTAACCTGGGCCCATAGAGGACCATATAAATTGAACTCCCAACCAGAAAGTATGCATAAAACAGACCTAGCCCCACTCCCACATACCATGGGTCCCCAAACAGCAGAGACTTCCTCTGACTCTTGTCTGACTTTGGATCCATTTTCCTTAACTGGCTGCCTTGTCTATCGGCAACAGGAGATGTGCCTGTAACTTGATATATGTCAAAGTGGGTTGGTATCCCTGGGAGGTCTCTGCTTTTCTGGGGAGAAAGGGAGGAGGGAGATATGGGGGCTGAGGGGAAGGGAGAGAGAGGAACTGGGAGGAGAGGATAGAGGGGAACCTGCAATCAGGATGTAAAGTAAAAGTAAATAAATCAGTTAATAAAAAAATGTTCTACTAAACATCATTATTATATGTAATGGGTACATATAATAAAAACTTCATACATGCAAAAAATAGAGAAAGGGATAAAACATGTATGCAAGTTCAGAGTATAAGGCACTGTCAAAATAGATCAAAAGCACAACACACACACACACATACACACACACACACACACACACACACACACACACACACACTTTTAGTCCAAAATAATTCAAATCACTAGGAAAATCCAACTTCATAACTTCATAATTTGAGCTGTTTATACATCTAACTAATTTCTGGTCAATGAGAAGCAAGTCTTGTCAATATTTGTACTATGTCAGTTATCCTGTACACAGTGTGCTCATCTTCTACCACTGCTTGTTTCTTCTTCCTCTGGGGGAGGTCAAGGGCACTGTGAAGGTCATCAAGGACAGTCATTTGCTAAGACTGTCCAGCATCAATAATGGAAATTTATCTTTTCAGAGTTGAAAAGAGTAGAAATCTGAGTCAAGAAGCCACTGGGTTTGGCTTTGGCTGTAGCCCTCATCCTGACTTGTAAATGGCCTTTCAGCTGTGCCCACACACAACACCTGGTGTCTTTCTCTTCTTACAAGGACACCGGTTTTACAACAGTAAGGCCCCACCCTTCTGAATTGATTAAACTTTTTTTTTGGATCCTTAAAGGACTGGTAAAGAACACTAGATGACTGACTTAAAGTATAACTGGCTATGCCCATAAGACTGTCCAAGTTCTTGAAACTGTTTAACCTTGATTCATACCCACTGACCTTTGGAGCAGAGACCTTTGTTAAGACACAAGGAACAAAAGCGCTGAACCTCTGCTGGGAAAAGGTCAGGGCTGGCACAGCAACCCAGGAAGTTCATCAAGCCGACACCAACTTCTGGCCACTGTCTGAGCTTGGAGGAAAGACTGCCTAGTGCTTTGAAGAGCCAAGTGTCTCTTGCCCTGCCCTGCCCTCTATTAGCAAAGAAGTTTCCTCTCAAATTCCTTTGCATAGAGTGCTGTCACAAGTGATCACTTAAAAACAGACTGAGAAATCATAGAATTTAGGCTGTAGTAGAGAGGGAGCAATTGTGTACAGCTTTGATTTTAATTAAACATCTGTAAGGCCATCCTCTTACTTGACTTATATGTATGTCTCTCTCTCTCTCTCTCTCTCTCTCTCTCTCTCTCTCTCTCTGAATGAGTATTCTTCAAATGTTTTTTTTTTTTTTTTTTTACAGAATTTATTTGTAACTTCTTATAGGATGCTACTCTACTCAGTTGTTTTTCAAGTCACACATAGTAACTGTGGCCATCCTGAATTCTACATTCCATGTGGCCTGCAGCTCTTGGCCATGGGGCCTCCTATATTCCCCCTTAAAAATAGACAAGCTGCTAAATTTGTGATTTATCCTTTACTTGTCCACAAAAATCCTCTCTCACTAGCTAATCTTCCATTCACTATCAGATAAAGTATAGCTATGCCAAATTGAATTACTATTAGGCATCTTTGGAAAGGTAAATTGAATATTGAATGCCACAGGTATACACACACACACACACACACTCACAGAGTGGGGAGAGGGAGAGATAGAGGCAGAGAAAGTTTATATTTGGTGTTTCATTTCCATCATTTAAAAATGGAGATGACTATTGTTAAATAATTTTGTGAAACCCCTGGAATTAATTGGTCATTTTAGAGCTTTCCTGCCTTTGATTTGTCTAAATGAGAGTTTAATATTGAGGAGGAATTCTTTGGAAGTCCATTGATAAGGATTGTTGTAACTCAGTGTGCCTTAACTTCAATGCATATTCCTGTTTTAAGTGCTGTAAAATGCAGGTGAACTGGACTTGGGGTATTTTAGACATTCGTCATTTCTACAACTCCTTCATCTGTTCTTCTGACTTCTCTAGATATGGAGAAGTGTGGGTCATTGTATTCCAATGCTGTCCTTGACCTGTGGAAGCTGTTAACACTTTTCTCTGAGTACATTCGCCTAAACATCCCCATTTGTCAATCTTTAAAAAGCTCTCATTGAGCTTCTCAGTTGGGGCAAATAGTCATTTTCACTTTCCCTCTGCCAGATTACTTGAAACAGTACTTCTAAGAAAAATTTAACATAACCCTAAATGGCTTTACACTATGTGCTTTGCAGGGGCTAAAGAAATATATTCCTGGGATTGAAAAAGGCTAGTGATTACTCTTGAAAACTTGGGCTAAACTATGTAACTCCAGAAAAATAGTGCAATGTAAAACATGTAGGTTTTATTTGGCAGAACAAAGAGATTTGCCATGATAATTATAATTTAGTAGTCTATTGTGAGGGCCCCTGGAGTGGGATAAAAATGCCCCTGCGGCCTATCTGGGATAAAGAATTAAGAGCAGTAAGCAGCATGAGATTTTACAGGAGAAAAGTCACTCTAATGCCTGCGACTCTCCTTTCTTTAACAAAATTACAAAATTAGCAGATGAAGGAAATGCATTGAGTTTAATGTACTTGGTCAGCTATAAAGCTTTCAATAAAGTTTTACCTCAAAATGCAATTCAAATTATCTTAGGAACAAGGAAATATAACTTTCCAGAGAACTGAAAACTTTTGACTAGTAAAATGCCCATCAACCATTTTTGAAGATTAATGTCCAGCATAGAAACTTGAGTGAAATTAATCCGGTGTTTAAAGTATAAGCAGCATCTATGACACAACCTGAGGTGTGCATTTCTTCTGTAGGTTTCCTCTCAAAGAGAAGAGTTCTGTTCTCAAGGTGGGAAACACAAAAACATGTTAGTGTTCAGACATAAATGACATGTCTTACAGTATGGATCTCTCGTCTTCCTGTGGGCTCCTGGTTTGAATGCTCCTTGTTTCCCTTGAAGACTCTGGAGGTACCTGCTGGAGGAAGTAGATTGATAAGGGCAGGCTTTGGAGATGAGCCCCACCCCTGACTCTTGTCATACTTTTGCTTCCTGTCTGCCATTATGTGAATAAGCAGCTGCCTCGTGCCCCCACCCCCCCATCATCGTAGATGGAGCCACTCTACTGTGACTTTCCTGACAGCAGGATAGAATAAAGAGAAACAAAAAGCTTTGCTTTAAAAGGAATCTCTGTGCAGGAGGTGAAAAATATCTATGCAATGGCGTTCCTATAAATTCTCATTATTCTCTTTTCTGGAATACTGTCAGCATTTACAATGAGAGAGTAAGCAGGAGGAAGGAGATCTAAATCCACCCTTGTTTTGTTTTGTTTTGTTTTGGCGTTTTGAGGGTTTCTCAGTGTGTAGCCCTGGCTGTTCTGGAACTTGCTGCCCTTGGTCTACTCAGAGATCTGCCTGTATCTACCTCCACAGTGCTGAGATGAAAGACACCCACCACTGTGCCCACTTCGTGTGTGTGTGTGTGTGTGTGTGTGTGTGTGTGTGTGTGTATGCATCATTTCTCTAACTGTAAGATCAAGAAGTGTGTGAAGTATGGAGGACTAACAGAAGACTCACCTTAAAGAAGTAATTGAAAACAGTTGCATTTTGAATATGTATTGTGGTATACGTTTTTTCATTTCTGTATACATGTATAATTTAACACTTACACATGCTGACAGGAAAAGGCTGGTTGAGAATATTGCTGGATTCTTCCCTAATTAGCTAAGATGACTGTGCAGATTAAGTCATGACCTTTATTTTTTATTGGTTCCTGTCTATTCCCATTTTGATAATGGTCATTCATTAGAGCCTTGTGGACAATTTACACTTATCTGATGTCACAATTGGTACCTAGATTAGGTCACAGTGTATAAGATACTATTGGAACATACTATCACTTTATTAGTCATACGCACAAAAGTTTTATCTTTATCTTGGATTTCTTAAATGGTTTTGTTTGGCATATATAGAAATATAAACCTTACTGAAAATTAAAATCATGTAAAATTTCTAAAGGTGTAAAAATATTGTACCTCTTACCTAAAACTTGTTTATATATTTTAATGGCTCTGTACCTTTACCCAAGATTTTCTCCCATTTCTTCCTCATTTTTGACAGTCATTTCCCTTAGCCCATGATTGTTTCTATTCTTTCAAACTCTTCAGGGTCACTGAGGTCAACTGCTCTAACAACAGCTAACTGGAGGATCTGTGAGATTTGCCAACCTGAACAATAGTGTTGGCTGGGAAGGCAGACTCAGGTCAGCCTACCAGGAATAAAGAAAGAAAATATTCTCCATGGACCAAGACAATTCTGGATGGACACATATCTACAGAAGAAAAATATCTTTTTTTTTAAAGTGAACGTAAGCACATGTTAATATTTGCGCAGGTAGCTACACATTTCAAGTCTCTTTCCCAGGAAATTTTCGTCAAGAATTAAAAGATTCAGTGTGGAATTTATGTGCCACATGATCAGCTCAGTCTATTTACACAGTTCAAAAATGAGAAAACCAAATTGTTTGTTTGGCAAAGATAGTTAAAGAGTGACAAGTCTCCTCACCGTCCTGAGAAAAGGATAAAAAATAGATGGCCCAATTCTTTTGTTCAGACATCATAAAAATAAACTGCCTTACCTCATTTTCTAGAACTTTCTGTTTTTGATGACTTAAAAGGGAGCGACCCATTCTGAATTTCACAATGACAGAAGGATTTGTAGCACAGCGATACTCTTTTATTTCAGGAAGCAGCCAAGAGCAATTAGGGAAGGCTGTCTTCATCACAAGAGAATATCGACTGTTAAACTAATGGGAACATCAGCTGCTACAATCTTGGCAAAACGCACCAACTCTGAAGAGATGTCACCATCTTAATAATTCTATGATGGCCATCGGAAGACAAACAGTTGTTGTTGACACGTGTTTGATCTTCATAAGCCTGCTGCTGTGACAAGCTACAAACTATATTTCATCCTCCACTTCTGTGATCCTTCACCCAGATATGAACCAACACCTGGCATCTTTTCAAATTTTCTTTTCCTTTTTTTTTTTTTCCTCCTTTTACATCAGTGGCAAAAGTTAAAAAGGTAACATGAAAAGGAAGATGAAAAAGGAATACTGTTCAAATTGAAGAACTGTAGTTTCAAGTTTCAATCCGGAATCAAAACATCTCCGCCTTGCCTTCCCTCCCAGTCATCACAGATGAAGAGTACAAAGAGGTACACAAACCCCGGCACAATGCCGCCTGTGTACTGCAATCCGAAAATCACAGCCACGAAATTATCCCTGACATATCAAAAACTGACAGCCACATCCCCAGCACCCCCTCCTCCCATTCCCAGGGTCCTTCCTGATTAATAAATCTGACACATAAAAAGCCTCCATATGACTAAAGTGTCAGTTACTGGGAAGACCGTTTTGATCTATTTCTTAACTTTTAGAAGAAATATTCTCTTTTTCATGAATATGGGATCCGTTCGTGGGCTGCCAGCTTTCAAATGACCACCTCTTGAAGTTTAATTTTGAGTTTTAAATAAATATTGTATGCATGCGGAATAATTATGATGCTCTAGAGAGATACCACATAATGACATTCGTTCTTTTTTTCTGTGAAAATGCCAGGCCCTTCAGGCAGCGCAGGCTGCGTTTGCCACAGACTCGGGTGGGTCCTTCAGTGGGTTACATTTCAGAAGAGCCATGTACAGGACTGTCATCAAGACACTGGTCCTGTTCCCCGAGTAAACTCCAATTTTCACGAGTTGGAAACTTTCCTTTAGACTCAGCTGTTCGAAGCCACCGGATCAATGCTACTGGCTTTCAAACGAGCCTTTCTCATGTATTTTTAGATGAATAAAATCTCCCTGTAGTCTATGTAAGATGAAAAGTATAGCATCTAGACACTTGATGTACAAAAATCCCCTTGGTAGTCATTCATCATGTGTGTATTTTACAAATAAGACTCGTGTTCTTCACTTAAAAACAGAAATAGTGTTTAAGTTTATGTCTATAAAATTTGCCACAATTTTCTATAAAATGTCATCTCTACCATATGATGTAAATTACAGATACTACTATGCACCTTTTTATCATATTCAGAAATATGACTAGAACCATCCCATTTATCATTAGTGTTCTTGAAAATAGACTCTTCCATTAAGTAAATATTATCTACTGATAGCCATATGTATTATGAAAAAAGATCATTGTATAAAAAGGCTGCGTTCAAGATTTAAAGATCTGACTAATTCACCAAAATATTAACAAAAATTAGTTTGTCAGTTGTATTTGTTGTTACTGTTTGTTGGTTTTTTGTTGTTGTTGTTGTTGTTGTTTAATATTACACTTACCACACAGTCTGTGCAGGCCCTGGAATCGTAGCAATTCTGTTTTAGCTTTCTGAGAGTAGGAGTTGAAGGCATGAGCCACCAGTGGAGTTAAAATTTGTCTCACCCAGATGCAGATTTTGCTAACAGGGCATTAGTGCTGACTGTTAACTGCACGGGAAACTCTCATGGCTTTCCTTCTGATGCTGGTGCCTGGCCCTGCCCCACTCACCGACTTGCACTCTAATGTTAGCTTTTCCTCGAATCTGCTTCCAACTTTCACACTGCAGTGGTTGTTTGAAACAGCAGCTAAAATATCTTTGTTTCTCTTTGTTATTTATTAACAGATACTGAACCCGGGTCCTCACAGATGCCAGGTAAATACATCCCCAACCATGGAACCATTTTTGTCATACAAACCAGATACTCTGGTCTAAGAGTATACATGAGTTCAGATTATAGTCGTACTAGAATAAAACCCACAGTGCTGGGGATGAAGAAGTGGTTCAAGAGTTAAGAGCACTGGCTGCTCACCCGGAGGACCTGCTTGGGCTCCCAGTAGCCACAGGGCAGCACATAACTGTCCGTTCTCCAGTACCAGGGAAACCAACACCATTTCTTGACCTCTGAGGGTACCAGGAATACATGAGGTGAGCATCCCTGCTCAACCACAAAACACCTATGCAAATAAACAAACAAATCTGTTTAAAACACAACAAAATAAACACACACACACACACACACACACACACACACACACACACGCAGAAGACCCCACCAAACATCCCCACACTGTTGCCCAAAGTCTCTTAGCTCCTAAAATATCCATGCCTGGTGCATTCTCCGACCTTCCCTTCCTGTATCCACCATGTGGTAACCTGGGCTACGTGTGTTTCTTCAGCAACCTGACAGCGATTCCTGCCTCAGGGTCTTTGAACCTGGTAGATTTTCTGAAAAGAACCTCTTCCTCTCACACTTTCCCATGACTTTCCCTTTACTCTGCCTTCACCTGGAATTCTTCTGTGACGATACTTCTTAAAATAGCGATTCCTCATATTCTGCCACACTAACCCATTATATTTTTCTTGACTGTGTTTATTGTTTTGAATTGTCACCGTGACTTCCCTCAGTACGGACGGTAGCCTGGGACTTGTAAGCTAAGATAAAAATTTTTCTCCTCCATTTTGCTTTTGGTTATGGTGTTTTATAATAGCAATAGAAATTCAAATGAGGAATCCAGTCTAACTCCTGACTACAGAACTTACTGTCTTACAGCTGTGTTCATGGCTTGTTATAATAATTTCTATTGCATTGAATACAGTCGCAAAACTATGAACATATCAGGATTAAACCTATCAGCAAATTGTGAGGAGGAAGCATATATTATCATTTTTGATATTTACTGCATAATAGTAGTGGAAGATATAATTGTCGAGTTACTGAGATGGAAAAATAAATATATATTCTATTTTCTGTAAATTTTAAATTTTTGCAAGCTGTAAAATTATACATATTTTAAAAAATCTAAATGAAATATATGACCTATGAGCCTTTAAATTCCCTTTGTTTCTTTAATAAAGATGAATGTGCTATTATTACTTATATCCAAGCTTTCTACATTTAATATTTTTTCTTTTAAATAACCTCTTTTCTCATTCATCTTATATTCAACGAGTTAGTGCTGATTATAATTAATTGTTTTGATCTTCATGTAGATGTTACATGGATTTTTATAGACATTCCATTATGATTAAACATACATTAATGGTCATTTAAAACATGCCACCATTTTCTAATAAAGCTTAGATCTGTGGCCCACTGCCGGTGAAATGACCCAATAATACATCAGAACAGTAGTTTGTAATTTTGATAGAGGACACATTTGGCTTTCAAGTTTTTAAATCAAGGCCTTTTTCCAGTTAGTTGAGTACCAAATGCATTGCATAGATTCTCTTCGCATGTACGCGTATTATCTATTGTCATAGGCGGGCTTAAGCACGCTGTTAAGGGCAGCCTCAGAACACTGCATCTGGAAATTTGCCCAGGCACATATTTTAAGCGTTGTGCTAACCTGATGCTGAATAACATGATATAGTACTAGAAAATGCCTTGTTATTCCAGTGCCAAGTCAATCAAGGGTCTTTTAACAATTATCATCTTGCTGTACCTTTGAGTATACTCATTTGACAGTGTTCAGAACATCTATATGCATTCCAATATAGGATTTGCCCTGAGTGCTCAGAAAGGTCTAAGAACCCACAGGGTGTGTGGATGACATTGCAGAGTTCCACCATTGAGGCATTATTTGTGCCTTATCAATGTCTGTGGTGTTTGATATTTGAGGTATTGGTCTAAGGATTCATTCCAGGTGGCTGGGGTGGTGGTGGTGGTGGTAAGGGTGGTGGTATCCTGAAGGTAAACTGGGTTGTCAGCCCATTGCTCTACTATTGGAGAATGGCTTTAGTCATTACTATGGGAAATTTTGGAAGGTGCAGAGTAGCTTGCTATGGTTATATGATTATGTATGGTTATATGGTTATGTATGTTGTATGTGGAAAAAATGTGTGAGAAAATTAACTTTCATTTGGTAAAAATGTCTGTATCTTTCATTTTAGGCACCTGATTTCCCATGCTCAGTGAAGCAGTAAACTGCATGGTGGAAAAAATAGGGATGCTGAAGGTAGATAGATCTACCTCAGAATTTAAATTGTGTTTGCATGTGGACAGTTTATTTTACTGAGTGTTAACTTACTTGTCCATGAAGCAATAAGAATAATTGGACATAGTACTACCAGAGGATCCTGCAATACCTCTCCTGGGCATATATCCAGAAGATGTTCCAACTGGTAATAAGGACACGTGCTCCACTATGTTCATAGCAGCCTTATTTATAATAGCCAGAAGCTGGAAAGAACCCAGGTATCCCTCAACAGAGGAATGGATACAGAAATTCTGGTACATTTACACAATGGAGTACTACTCAGATATTAAAAACAATGAATTCATGAAATTCCTAGGCAAATGGATGGATCTGGAGGGCATCATCCTGAGTGAGGTAACCCAATCACAAAAGAACTCACATAACATTTACTCACTGATAAGTGGATATTAGCCCAGAAACCTAGATTACTCAAGACACAATTTGCTAAACACATGAAACTCAAGAAGAATGATGATCAAAGTGTGGACACTTCGCCCCTTCTTAGAATTAGGTACAAAGCACACATTGAAGGAGTTACAGAGATCAAGTGTGGAGCTGAAACAAAAGGATGGACCAACCAGTGACTGCTGCAGCCTGGGATCCATCCCATAATCAGTCACCTAATGCAGACACTATTGTATATGCCAGCAAGACAATCCTGAAAGGGCCCTGATATAGCTGTCTCCTGTGAGGCTATACCAGTGTCTGGCAAAAACAGAAGTGGATGTTCACAGTCAGCTATTAGATGGAACACAGGGTTCCCAAGGGAATAGCTAGAGAAAGTACCCACGGAGCTGAAGGGGTCTCCAACCCTATAGGTGGAAGAACAATATGAACTAACTAGTTCCCCCAGACCTCATGTCTCTAGCTGCATATATAGCAGAAGATGGCCTAGTTGGCCATCATTGGGAAGAGAGGCCCCTTGGTCATGCAAACTTTATATGCCCCAGTACAGGGGAACGCCAGGGCCAAGATGTGGGAGTGGGTGGGTAGGGGAGCAGGGTGGGGGATGGGGGAGGGCTTAGGGGACTTTCAAGATAACATTTGAAATGTAAATGGAGAAAATATCTAATAAAAATTGGAAAAAGAAGAATAAAGTATTCTTGTGAGGACCAAATAGGTTAGATTCCAGTTAAAATCTCTGTTATGGCTGAACCCGAATCAAGTGTCAGTTACATGAGTTATGTCACCACGTTGTTGTGACTGGTTGTTTCTACAGTGTAAAGAATAGGAGCATCTCGAGAGAACAAGAAGTGCTGCAACTTAGAGATCAGAACTTGAGTCCTCTATCGGACTGGAAGGAGAACACCATACTGTTTTTATAAAGCATCTTGAGATAAGAGATCCAAGTGTTTTTCTTTGCATAAGATACTATATGTATACACATCTTTCTTTAAAATATGACCAAATGTCTAAAAGTAAACTTTATCAAAGAAGGTGACTGTGATGGTTTGAAAGAAAATGGCCCTCATTTTGGCTCACAGAGAGAGGCACTATTGGGCTATGTGGCCTGTTGGAGGAGATGTGTCACTAGGGGCAGCCTTTGAGCATACCAACTATAGCATTCTCTTCCTTCAGCCTGCAGATACAGATGTAGAACTTTTAGCTCTGACTGCACACTTCCAGAATGATGTTGGACTAAACCTCTGAAACTATAAACCAGTCACAATTATATGTTTTCATTTGAAGAGTTGCCAAGGTCACAGTGTCTCTTCATAAAAAATAGAAATTCCAACTAAGACAGTGCCCAACTAAAATATTTGGTATATTTGGTTTTAAAATCTTATATAATTTTTTTTAAACTGAAGTAGTCATTGTTCATAATTATTCAATTATTTAGATCTTGGCAAAACTGAAACATTGCCACAACCTCAACCAGAATATTGCAATCTTTGTTATAATGGTGGGTTTTTTTGTATTTTAAATTGTGCCCTGTTCCTGGTTGATCTGTGGTGTTTACTTTTAATGATAAAAGTTACCCAAAGAAATGCCTAATTATTAGCAAGATTACTTGAAAAAGAAAACAGACCTTTTGATCAGTCAGAACATATTCTCAGCTCTTGCTCAAACCTGGCTGACCTTTTCAAAGTCAATGATTGTCTTTCCAAAGGTGTTTAGGGCCCACCCTACCATGACCTACAGAATATCTTCTCAAGCCATATTCTGAATGCTAACTTGTAGCCATTTATACTTCTCCTTCACCTCCTATTATACAACTAACTCTGCCAAGGTATAATTTTTTCTGGATTTGTGTGGGATGCTTTTAATAGCTATCTCAATTCTAAGCTGGTTTATGATGCCTTACCCACATAAAACATCACAATATGATGAATATAGCCTGTGATTCTACTTTTTATTTTAATTTACTGAGATAACTTGGAATATGACAAAAAGCTGAAAAGTTAGGTCTTTAATTCTTGCTAGAGTCCATCTCATTTATACGTGTGGATCTTCTCCCACATGTCAGGAAACTTGTGTTCCATAAGACTCACCAGAAATCCCTTCACCTACCTCTCTACACTATAATTTCTAGTAGTCTGGGAAGTGTTCTAAGAACGATAATCAGGAGACTGAGTTTATCCAGTAGTTGTGGTACTTGCCTTTAATCCCAGAATTTGGCAGGAAGAGGCCAGCAGATCTCTGAGTTCGAGGCTAGCCTGCTCTATAGAGTGAGTTCCAGGAAAAAATACATAAAGAAACCTTATTGAGAAAAAAAATAAAAAAGAAGAGAGAGGGAAGAGACCAAAGCCACAATATAGGGGCATAATCTTAAGCCTGAGCAACACATTTAAAGATCATTGAGATATTCATAGTATTTGAAAGGTTTATGCAAGACTTCATGATTTATTTCTTTATGTTTCTTCCATATGTCAGTATGATTTTTTTTAATTATTAACTCATCTCTAGGTAACTCATTTTCAGGCATCTTAATGAGCTTATTCAATGGTTCATTCATATTTTACTTCAGTAAGAATTAATCCATGGGACCAGTGAGATGGCTTACAGATAAAGAAAGACCTTTGGCTCCTAGTCTGAAGATCAGAGTGCAACCCCAAAAGGTGGGAGAAGAGAACAGGCTCCGCAAGTTGTCCTCTTGCCGACATTCATGTACCCCGTCTCACAGGCCTACATGATTCTGCATGGTAAAAACCAATAAATAAAAATGCAATAACTTTTAAATTAATTCCACTATTTTTAAATAGAAAAGAAAGCCTAAATAATTGATTTCCTAAAACTCATCTGTTAGACTTCCATGAAATGTTTGACTATCATTGAGATAGATAACACTGGAGGTGGCTCATTGGAGGGAGAATAAAATAAGGAAATATGGAAGTTGTTGCAAAGAAAGGGGTTTTAGCATTGTGTCACTTTCAAAAGAATTTATGGGTATTTTTGGGGGAAGATTTGTGTGTTTGTTTTTGTTTGATTTTTTTTTTTTGGTTGTTGTTACATTTCTGCCTAGCCCACCCATTCTGTTTTCTCACCTTCTCCACATGTATGTAAATAACCTCATACTTACTGTTACCTATCCACAGAAGCGCGCACACACACACACACACACACACACACACACACACACACACCACTGTTTAATGTGTTTGTCAATATCAGTGTCTAAGGGGTTTCCTTGTGAAGAACCCTCTTTTGTCCATACAGCACTATGTCCATCATCCAATTTCTGTCCA
Source organism: Mus minutoides (assembly GCA_902729485.2). Classification (NCBI taxonomy): domain Eukaryota; kingdom Metazoa; phylum Chordata; class Mammalia; order Rodentia; family Muridae; genus Mus; species Mus minutoides. The sequence continues at coordinate 28,452 of CACVCL010030788.1, forward strand.
CGACACATGTTCCTAAATTGTGTAGATTTTACTGCTTGCCAAGGTTCTAAGTTGAGGTTCGGGGATGTTTTAAAATGAACTTTTTTTTTTCACTGTTAACTTTAGACAAAATACATGAAAAAAAGGAAACAACTGTCTAAGGCACCAAATAAATACCCAAAGCAGGCAGATTCTGGAGGAAGAGTCACAATGTAGGGAGGTCCCAGCACTTTTCTTATTTTCTGACAGGTGTGCCTGTCAGAAAATAGACTCCAGTCTGCACCATGCCATGCCGAAACTCTAATAGAAATGAGACTATCATTCCCTGGTGTCTGCACAGGGTTGGTTCCAGGAGCCTCTGTAGACATCAAAGTCCTTAGACACTCAAGGCCCCTACATGAAAACGCCATAGTAGTTACCTGTTACTTACATGTGTCCTCCCACGTAATTTGAATTTCTAGCATTATTCACAAAATCTAATGCAATGTAAATGTTAGTAACTGAGAAAGGATATGTATACACGATCAATAACTACATGTACTTTGAAAAAAAAAAGAAAACAGAAAATGCACATTATGGTTTGAGGAGCCACAAAACAGAATACAAGGGAAACACACTTACTATATGCCAAACACACTTACTATATGCCTGGGGAACAAGGACATTCCCCAGCAGAGAAATCGAAATGCATTCACGGGGCAGAACTGAGCAGTCCACGCAAGCTAAGGGACGCTGAGATCTGAACTGCTGCCCAAGTATCTGAACAAGTGCAGCCAAGTTCATTGCTGGTTCATTCCTTGCAGAACCTGACAAAAGCATACTAGAAATATAGGAACTATCAGAAACACATGCAATCAGTCATTTATAAAACATACGTTCACTGTGCCCCAGGTACAATCCCAAATGGTTGGTAGGTAAAGCCTTAGGAAACAAATCTTATTCTCAAAAGAAGAGATGTTTCATGGTGTCTAACCTGGAAGCTACACACACTGATGTTCAGATAGGCTATTGATGCAGCAAAAGAAGCCTACAATAAACTAAATAAAGGTATTTTAATTTTTAATTATTTTTTATTAGATATTTTCTTCATTTACATTTCAAATGTTATCCCGAAAGTCCCCTATACCCTCCCCTGCCCTGTTCCCCAACCCACCCACTCCCACTTCCTGGTAGTGGGATTCCCCTGTACTGGGGCATATAATCTTCACAAGACCAAGGGCCTCTCTGCCCAACTGTGGCTGACTAGGTCATCTTCTGCTACATATGCAGCTAGAGATATGAGCTCTGGAGGTACTGGTTAGTTCATATTGTTGTTCCTCCTATAGGGTTTCAGACCTCTTCAGATCCTTGGGTATTTTCTCTAGCTCCTCCATTGGGGGCCCTGTGTACTGTTCAATAGATGACTGTGAGCATCCACTTCTGTATTAGGCAGGCACTGGCATAGCCTCACAAGAGATAGCATATCAGGGACCTGTCAGCAAAATCTTGCTGACATATGCAATAGTGTCTGGGTTTGGTGGCTGTTTTGGGGATGGATCCCCGGGTGGGGCAGTCTCTGGATGGTCCTTAC
>CACVCL010030788.1:35000-42186 GCA_902729485.2 Mus minutoides
GAATGGCCACTCAAGTCTGGAGTTCCTACACTTCTCTTTATTTTTTTTAAGTTTTATTTATTTATTTATTTATTTATTTATTTATTTATTTATTTGAGACAGGGTTATTTATTTATTTATTTATTTATTTATTTATTTATTTATTTATTTGAGACAGGGTTTCTTTGTGTAGCCCTGGCTGTCCTGGAACGCACTCTGTAGACCAGGCTGGACTTGAACTCAGAAATCCACCTGCCTCTGTCTCTCCAGTGCTGGAATTAAAGGTGTGTGCCACCACTGCCTGGCCGTTTTTCTTTATTATAAGCACAGTTTGAGTTATCTTTCTATGCTATGAAACACTGATTAGAGAAATGCCCTTCATTTTATATCTTGGCAATGGTCTTGTTAGGAACAGAATCAACTCATACTCTCATCAAACCTGAAGGGTAAAAAGCACACAGAGCATTATGCAGTGATACACAAATTCTATTTGAATTTCCCAAGCAGTCCCCAAGAGTAAACATGCTACATTTCATACAATTATTTGTATATTTGTTACACAGACAATATGGAACAAAAATTTAATTTCTTCATTTTATTCTAGTTATTCTACTAGATTAGAGTCTACCTTGAAAGTAAATAAGGTGATATTATTTCTAGCAAATGAAGAGTAACTGAAGAACCATTCTATTCACAGGCCTGTATCTAGTCCATAAAACACCCCCGTTGGCTTAGTCCCTGTAGTTCTTTGTACTTCAATTTTCAAAGGTGTATGTTGAAAACCTTAGTTTCTAGTAGTCTAGATGACTGCATGAAACTAACCTCTCTCTCTTTTGACTTATCAACTAGAATAGGCACACAGGCATGTAAGTTACATGTCATATTTGTAATATCTTACATTGGGGATTCTATTTGTAACAAGGAGGATTTTTTTGTTTTGTTTTGTTTGTTTTGTTTTGTTTTTTAACTTTACATTTGGTTATAAACTGACAAAAGAAAAATAACTAAGTCTCAAATGCTACATCACTAGAACTGTGCAAATAACCCCACACACTCACAAATCAAGTTTAACTATGCAATTGCCTCTCTCTAATAAAAGAAGTTACATTGTGGAAGTTCTACTTTTGTAGACTAATTTCTTAAGGTTAATTTACAAAGCAATGCTTTTCATTATAGTTTTTTTGTTGTTGTTGTGGTTTGTTACTTGCCCCTTTCCTCAAGTCTCCCTGACCCTCTCTGAGTGTTTCCTTGCTTCCTATACAACAGACTTATTTTGCCTTCATCTCACATGAATTCCATTACCCTCTTATTTTTCCCCACATAAGTGGCCTTCCTTGCCTCATGATTCCTCTCTTAGTTCCAACACACACCCACACCCACACCCACACCCACACACCCACGCACACCCCTACCTCAGAGGTAGAACTTAAAGTCCTTTGTGTGTGTGTGTGTGTGTGTGTGTGTGTGTGTGTGTGTGTGTGTGTGTGTGTATACACACACACATACATACCCAGGAGTAATAGATAGTTGGATTAGACCATAATTATTTTTCAATTTCTAAGGACATCCCCAACATTCCCATACATTCTCTCTGAGATGTAAACTCTTCTTCTGATCCACATTACTCAACAGCATGTATTGTCCTAATTTTTTCATGGCATGAATTCTGATCTTGGTAAGGTGACATCTCAAAAAAAAAAAATAGTTTGCATTTCCATGATGACTAAGGCTGTCAGATATATTTCTAACTATTCTTTGGTAGATTATTGTAGGTCATTAAACCCTATGCAGTTTTGGTTTGCTTATTTTTGTTTTTGATATTCTATTTTTAGTTGTTTATATATTAGAGTTAATAATAGTTATTAACCCCACCTGTTTTCTTGATGGTAAAATCATTTTCCTAATTCTATTAAGTGTCTTCTTTACTGTTTTTTTTTCTGTGCATAAGCTTTTATAATTTATGTAATCTCATTTGTCAATTCTTGGAATTATTTTCTGTGTTGGTAGAATCATTTTTAGGAAGTCCTTGCAAATATGTATTAAATATATTCATAAGACTTTCTTACAGAAGTTTCAAAGTCCTCTGACTTCTACAGGCATGATTGTGCCCATCCCCATACAAATAAAAAATATTTTAAATTTTGTGAAGCCTTTGGGTTAGAATATCTACATCTATATCTACATCAATTTTTATATCTATTATATATACATATATATGTGCATGTATGCATGAACATATTAAAGAAAAGTGTACACATGTGTATTTTATATGTACACAAAATGTTTTTATTCATAAAAAAGCATTTCTTAAAATTAATAAGAAATATAGTGTAAATGAAAAATGAAAACTTTTAATTAGGCAAAGGTAACAACACTTTAAATAATATCAAAATGGTAAGAATTTAATCCTCACTCTGGAAGTGGTGTCATGGGTCTTTAATTCCAGCACTCAGGAGATAAAGGCAGGCCAATCACTGTGATATCAAGGCCAGCCTGATCTACAACATCAGTTCCAGTACAGCTAGGTCTGTTACACCTGAAATCCTGTCTTAAAAACCAAGCGAACCAACCAATCAACCATGCAAAGAAACAAAGCAAAACAAATCAAAACAATCAAAAACAACAAAAAACCCCAGAACTTAATCCTAGGAATTATTTTAAAAATGAAAATTAAAACCAAAAAGGGATATCATTCTAATGCCCAATAGAGTTAACCCTTTAAAATATGACAATATTAAGCCGGGTGTGGTGGCGCAAGCCTTTAATCCCAGCACTTGGGAGGCAGAGGCAGGCGGATTTGAGTTCGAGGCCAGTCTGGTCTACAAAGTGAGTTCCAGGACAGCCAGGGCTATACAGAGAAACCCTGTCTCAAAAAACCAAAAAAAAAACCAAAAACCAAAAACCAATATTAGTGTTGATAGAACGTAGAACAACTAACAGAGAAAGCAGTGGCCACCCTTCCCCAACTCAAAGAATGAATGAGTTTTCATTCTTTGGAAATACAAACTGAAAAGAAGCAGGCATAGTCTATATTTAGAAATTTTTCTCATTGCTACATGCCTACTGAAATTCATGTATTTTATTTTATTTTATTTTATTTTATTTTATTTTATTTTGGGGGGCAAGGTGTTCTTCGAGACAGGGTTTCTCTGTATAGCCCTAGCTGTCCTGGAACTCTCTCTGTAGACCAGGCTGGCCTGGCTACCTACTCAGAAATCCGCCTGCCTCTGCCTCCCAAGTGCTGGGATTAAAGGCGTGTACCCCCATGCCCAGCCAAAACTGAAAATTCTTTTTTTGTTGTTGTTGTTTTTTTGTTTTTTTGTTTTGTTTTGTTTTGTTTTTTGAGACAGGGTTTCTCTGTATAGCCCTGGCTGACCTGGTACTCACTTTGTAGACCAGGCTGGCCTCGAACTCAGAAATCCTCCTGTCTCTGCCTCCCAAGTGCTGGGATTAAAGGCATGCACCATCACCACCCGGCTCATGTATATTTTTATCAAAGACATGCAAAGTAATTATATGCTGGACACAGTGTAAACAATTTGTAATGCCAGCACTTCAGAGGTTAAGGCTGGGGCATAGCCATAAATTTGAGACCAGCCTTGGCTACAAAGTCAGTATTAAGCCAGCCAGAGGTACATATAAAGACATTGTCTTAAAAAATATCTGTAAAAATATTGAGTATAAAGGCAGAAATCTGTAGAAACAAACAAACAAGAAATAAAAACCCTAAATATCAATCCGTAATTTATTGGAAAGAAATCAATTGTAGTATATCTATGTAATATAATATTACATAGCATTCAGAATAGCAATGGATACCTGTTTTGATTTTGGTATAAAATATTTCCACGATCATTGCCCAGATGATGGGAGAGTCTTGGGAAATTGTGGAGTCATCAGAAAATGGGATGTGGATTGTGAATATAGGATGTTAGAGAAGAGAGAGAGAGAGAGAGAGAGAGAGAGAGAGAGAGCGCCTTTGAAGGTTGTACCCTAGCCATTTGTTTGAGTTCTAGTTTTGAATTTTCTGCTTCTTATTAATATGTTGTAAGATAGGGACCCTCCACCACCTGCCGCTCCCTCCATAAACCCTTCCATGTTTTCCTTACCATGATGGATTGAAAGCTATCTGAAGTTGTGAGTTAAAATGAACTTCTCTGCCCTTAAGTTGTAACTGTGAGATATTTTGATGATCCTGAAGGTGCACACCCAAAATGTGGTAACACAAACAACAAGCATACATGTCATACTCATAAAGTTGATAGCCTGAAGGCAAATATTACAAGATTATATATAATGTGATGTTCAGTGTATGAATCCCAGAGCAAAGTGAAAAAAAGTGCACTTAAATTATTACTTTGACAAGTAGCTTGTATCTCCACAAATCTCACAAATATCTATCTTAATGAAAGAACAAATCTGCTTACTTTTGGAAGGGTAGTTACTGCATTTAAACAATCAGCTGCTTCTCAGGTGTGGACAGTTTAGTCTATCCCAGGGAGACATTCTCTTGTAAGCTACTTTAAAGTCTGAACATTTTAAACTATGTAATAAAGCAGTTTGGTGTGTGTGTGTGTGTGTGTGTGTGTGTGTGTCTGTGTCTGTGTCTTTAACTTAAGTTTCACCTGCAGAGAGACAGAGGAGTTAGATACTAAGAAAAGGCAAATATGTTTGGCCCAGGAAAGTATTATCACCATCTGAGAAATGCACTTGGCTCTTCTAGGCCCTGTGTGTCTGATAACATGGTGTCTGTTATATCTGAGAGGCAAGTCCATCAAAGCTACCCATATGTGAGGGGACTGAGACAGTGATCTACTTCTGGAAACTTGAAAACTCTGACTTTTGCCTTTCCTGAAAGTCATTTTTCCCAATCAGGAAACTATGGTGAATTATAGGATATGAAGAAGTTGTAAAATAGTAGATAATAAAAGGATAGTGAACAACTTAGAGACATAGATAGAAATACTAATCATGGGTCTCTGTGGTAGCCTAGCTTAGTCTTTTCTCAAATAGGACTGAAAGATACAAAGATAATATTTATCAGTAGTGAGAAATAGTTTCATTAATAACAATAATGGCGAGGAGGTAGAACACTAGAGTGTGTTTAATCTTTCCCTGAGACATTAGTTATCCAATGACAGTACTTAGTGAAAAGCACACATAGATAAAGAGAACTAATCTAAGTTTTGGTAGAATCAAGGATACAATGGATTTTAAATTTACTATTCATCCAAGATATGCATTATGATGGGCATTTTGCTATGTTCTGTTCACATTGGCTGGATATATCTTTAATTTATTAATTAATTCACAATTCATTCATTCATTCATTCATTCATTCATTCATCTGTCCATCCAGTGATAAATTACTGCAGATACTCTGTTGGAAATGCAGGAAGAAATCAGAAAATGCTGCTGGTTCACAGGGGTTAACTTTTACTTGCAAAAGGAGATGGTAACAACACAGAAAAATCACTAAATAGTAAAACGACACTAATAAGAAGATATAACAGGGAAAGTAAAACCAGAAGAGAGGTAAGGCATATTGGATTGCAGATACAATATCAGCATCAGTGTTTGTAATAGTGAGGTAACCATTGAACTGAAGGATGTAGTTAGCATAAAGAACTGAAATTCAAGAGTGCAGTTCACATAGTTACTCTGCTTAGCAGTAAGCTCCTCACACACATAAAGTGCAAGATCTTTGGGTTAAGAAAGTTCCATCTTTGTCGTTTGCATTTCGCTGTTGCCCCTTTAAGGATAGTTCCACATATTTATATGTATGCAATAACAAACAGTGAAAAGAGACACCATGGATTTGATGGAGAATTGGGAGGGTTTTGAGGAATGAAAGGTTAAGTATAATTGTTATAATTATATTGTAGTCTAAAATATATGTATAATATCAAGGAAGAGCACCTGAACTGGTTGTCCAATACCAAGTGGTCAGTCCTGAGGTCATATCCAGGTAAAAAGCATCATAAGGGACTGTTCCCTTCTCCATTTCCTCATAGGATACTATTCCTTGCTTTCTGAAAGCTCATGAATCTAACCTCTTCTGTGTTTCTCTCAGCAGTTAATTCTTCCAGGCTCCCAACAAAATGACTTGATACAGGCTACTTAAAGCATTTAATGATTTCTCTACATCAAAGTTCCAGTGTTCCATTCTTTCCTCATAACTGTCCCAAAGATGTAAGAATCTCATGGTCATATTTATCCCAGCAAAGTCCCCACTTCTAGCTACCAATTTTCTATACTAATTAGTTATCTTATTGATATGACAAAAATGACTGGCCGGAAGAAGGAGCATTAGGAAGGATAGGCCTATTTTAACCCATAGTTTGATGTTCTAATTCATTGTGTTAGGAGTTTTAGGAAGCAGAGAAATTAGTAAGCTATTTGTCACATTGGACCCACTGTCAGAAAGCAAAGAAATATGAATGCTGGTGCTGAACTAGATCCTTCCTGTGGAATCCAGAATCCTGGCCCATGGCATGCTACTACACAGATTCAGTGTGTCTGTCTCAGTTAACACAATCCATATTTCTTCATAGACATGCCCGGAGGGTTGTTTCTGGGTTAATCCCATATCTGTTCTCTTCTTCTTCTTTTTTTTTTTTCTCTTTATTAGATATTTTCTTCATTTACATTTCACATGCCATCCAGAAATTTTCCCTTACCCTCCCGCGTCCCCGCCCTGCTCCCCTACCCACCCCCTCCCACGTGATGGCCCCAGTATTCCCCTGTTCTGGGGCATATAGAGTCTGTATGACCAAAGGGCCTCTCCTCCCAATGATGGCCAACCAGGCCATCTTCTTCCATATATGCAGCTAGAGACATGAGCGCAGGGGGAACTAGTTAGTTCATGTTATTCTTCCACCTAGAGGGTTTAAGACCCCTTCAGCTCCTTGGGTACTTTCTCTAGCTCCTACCTTGGGAGTCCTGTGTTCCAACTAATAGCTGACTGTGAGCATCCACTTCTGTGTTTACCAGGCACTGGTATAGCCCCCCACAAGACAGCTATATCAGGTCCCTTTCAGCATTATCTTGCTGGCATATGCTATAGTGTTTATTTTGGTGGCTGATTATGGGAGGGATCCCTGGCAGCCGCCATCACTGGTTGGTCCATCCTTTTGATTCAGCTTCACACATGATCTCTGTAACTCCTTCAGTGTGTGCTTTGTTCTTGATTCTAGGAAGGGGCACT
>CACVCL010030789.1:0-42160 GCA_902729485.2 Mus minutoides
AAACACTCAATGTTTTGCATTGTATGAATTATTTCATAACTGAAGAATCTCAGAACCTAACATATCACTAATTTCCCAATGAGTAATTAGTACCCTGAATAAATGTGTGAACTGTACACGAACGTGTAGCCCCCGTAGCAGACGAGACCTCGTTCATCCTTGGCCTGGGCATGCGCTCATGCTGTGTTGCTGCCTTTTTTCCAAAGCACCATACTTGAAACACATATGCACATATAGCATTGTACATATATTCCCTTGCTTGTGGTATTTTACCCCATATCATGCCCCAGTGTAAATCTCCATCCATATACTTTCCTGTACAGCAGGGATGTAGTAGCTACCTTCCTTTCTTATTAACTTACTTCTTCCCTACCTCTCTCTCCATAGACCTGCATGCAGACCTTTGTTGTATTTTCTGAGATTACTCTGGTCATCACTCAAGTGTCGGTCTCCACTAACTTCTGAGTCCTTGTCACTTGCTGTGGTATCCAAAGTAAAATAAATGTGTAATTAAAAAAAAAAAAAGCTACATTCTCCATTGTACAGATTATTGGGAAGGAATGACTTTGAAGACTGGTTTGTGCATTCTAAGTATATCAGAGAAGCAAGCATAGCTCCAGGCAAATCTAGAACAAATTCCAAAGATGTTTGAATGGTGATTGATCTGGAATTTCACAAATCTACCTCATTACAAAATGATGCCTGAAAAAAATATATTTTTAAAATGTCTTTTTACAGGATGCATTCCAAATCTGCCATATTAAAATTCTGTCAGGAAAGAATCCAGAAAACTTGGTTTATTACTAACAAATACCACAGAGGAGCATTATGACCGTGTAAAATTTAGGGGAAATGTAGGCTGCTGTAAACAGTACTTGAAGCAGTGCCTTGAAACTCACACAGATTCACTTTATTCCTTTCCCTTACTTTAGATATTTTGGGGGCTTCACGGGGGTGTAAGTGTTCCAGCACCAATTCCTTCTTTCAAAATTCTAGAGCAGAATTCTGAGCTGGAGGTTGCCTGGGCCCCAAGGAGCAAAGAACCGAGGCTTCCTGTTAATGTTTTCTCATAGATTTGCAAGTTCACTTCCAGTGATGCGTCTTCTGCTGGCCTCAGTTCACCCATCTGTAAAATGAATGAGAAGCCACCTCCTCACAGGGGATTTGGAAGTTTAATTATAGTTTGAAATTCTTTGCATCTGTCAAGAAGTAAAGACACGCGAGATCTAATTAAGAGCAAGCTATGAGTTAGCATTCTGGGTTATCCTACTGTTAATGTCATATCTGCATTTAAATTCACAGATTAAAGAACCTCCGAGTTTTCATAGCTAGAAGCTCCCACACCGTGGAGCTCCAGTGCCAAGTCTATAGATGAGCTATGTGTGTTGTGAACGGTAGATCATGAACGTGGGGACTGCATAGATCTTGAGTAAATCCCAGATGTCTGACCCTGGGCTTCCTACTGTTTGAGAGTTTAGTTTTACTTTTACTTGAATATTGCTGTGCCTTGGTTCTTCCTTTTAGGGATAAAAAAAAAATCATTTTACTTGGTTTTATTATCCTATAGAAACCCATAGTGGAGAGACTATTTTAGCAAGACTTTGAACTTTGAAAGACTTAACTTTTACAGTGTTAACATTTTAACATTGTAAGACTTCTAAAGTTGTGTTTATATCATGATATTAATATGAGATCCTGGTTATGAACAAGGAAGTTTATTGTTTCATAGTGTTGTATAGTTGTGTCAAGTCAGTGAAGGGATAAATTGCCCTGGTTGTACTTTCCCAATTTAACACACAAGTAAGGGTTATCTGTGAAGTGGGACTCGCAATTGAGAAAATGTCTTCATAAGTCTGACCTTTAGAACTGGGAGTGGTGGCACACACCTTTAATCCCAGCACTTGGGAGGCAGAGGCAGGCCGATCTCTGATTTTTCAAGGCCAGCCTGGTCTACTGAGTGAGTTCCAGGACAGCCAAGGTTACACAGAGAAACTCTGTTTCAAAAAAAAAAAAAAAGAAAAGAAAAAAAGAAAGACTGGCCTGTAGAAACCCCTGTGGGACATTTCTGATGTGAGAGAGCCCAGCCCACTGTGAGTAGCATCACTCCTGAGCAGATGGTCCTGAATTGCAGAAGAAAGCACCTGGGCAGGCCATGGGGAGCAAACCAGTAAACAACAGTTCTCCATGGCTTCTGCTTTGCTTCCTACCTCCAGTTCCCTGACTTGAGTTTTTACGCTGAATTCTGTCAGTGATGGCATATGAACTGAGAGCCATAAAGTGAAGTCAACTGTCCCCTTCCCAGGTTGCCTCTGGTCATAATGTTTGTCACAGCAATAGAAAGCCAGCTAGGCCTTTTAGACTACACTCACCACAGCTTGAGAGCCTCGGAATAATATTCCGGTTTCAGGGTCATCCTCCCAAGATTCAAAGCAATCTCAGATATGCAAAGTTTGCCAAGCTAATGGTCACATAGGAAAAGAATGCTCCATGGTCTCAATAAAACAAAGTCAGGTTCCCTTCAATGGCTTTCAAAAAATGAATTTGCAGGGATGCACTCCACAGGAGGAGGTATCTTTGGGGCATCTCTCCAAACACTCCTCCTAGGGAACAGGAGATCCCAGGGACACTATGCTTTTATCAGCCAGGATAGAAGAAGAGAAATAAGCTCAAAAATCTGAGGCGTGGGAAGGCAGAAGTAAGACCACCTTGGGTAAAAGCTGATGTCATGGTCTTGAGTCTCCTATCTGAAGAACAAGAAGAAAGGAAGCATTTTAGATTCAGTCCTACACAAAATGGAAACTTCATTCTTTCCTTCTAAGACTCCAACTGACTGGATTGATAAGACCTACTCACACATGGAGGCGTGCCGCTTTCCTCAAAAGCTACCGATTTAATTATTCATCAAATATTTTTAAAATCATCTTAAAATGTTAGTGATATGCGATTAAAAATAAATATCTTATATAACCTTGACACAGAAAAGTTCCCATTTCAATGTTCAATTCCATATGAAGCTACTGCCATTTAGCAAGAGAAAGACCAGTTGTTTCTGCTGCTCAGAATTCCAACCTTGGCTTTTCTACCAAAGATGTAAGACACAGATAGCTAGGATGTCACATTCCTGTGGCCCTGGAATGTTTAGGGTAAGAATAAGAGGATCAAGAGTCAAGAACTATATTCGCTATACAGTAAGTTTGGGGTAAGTTTGAGTTCAGCCTGACCTACAGAAAACTTCTGCATAAATAAATAGTGCGATGGGAGAGGCATAATGACACAATCTACATGCAAAACTATTGCTATTTTCAAAGAAACTCCAACTCGCTTTTCAAAGCACAAGCCTCCCTACCAAGCCTCAGCCATGGTTAAGTCCATGTCTAGTTCCATCCTTATGTGTAATACTTTGCATTTAAAATGAGGTCTCTGAAAGAACTAGAGAATTTGTGACTACCTCCTTCAGGAAAGAAAGAAAATAATTTCTAAAGTATGGTAATGGATAAAAACAAGAATCCAGAAGAAAATGTGCAGACCCTGGCACGGAGTGAAAATGCTGCCTCCGCAGCTTTTTACCCATGTCCTTGCGAAGTGTGACACCTCCTCGCCTGGAGAAGAACAATCCTCTTATCTTCTTGTGCCAGCTGGTGCATGATGTTCTTCAGGCAATAAGAATGGTTTCCATCTCTCGGCTCCCAACCAGCAACACAAGGACCTCCTCCCTGCCTTCTGCCATCCAATGACACTTGCTTCCCTCTGCCAGTTTCCGAGACAACCAAGGGTGGAAACAATTGCTGATGTCAGGGACACCATGGTGTTTGGATCCATTTTGCAGATGGAAATATGAAGCATTGCAACAAAGTTGCTTTACAGAGACAGGATCAGAGATGGCAGTCAGCATAGCTATTTCCACAGCTGGCGAATGAGTGCAGGCATGCTACGAACCAGCACAGTCAGAGCTGAAAGTCAGAGTGAAAGTCATGCCACTCTGATCCCACAGCAGCTAACTAACTGTTTGAATTGTACTCTGTAACTGTTAATGCTAATAGGAACATTTCTTAAAATCTATTTTGTCTTTTATCTATGTGAATGAGTATGTGAGTGTAAGTGTGTGTGGTTTTGAGTGTCTGTGTGGCTGTGTATCTAAGTATATATGTAGGTGTCTCTGTGGAGGAAAGAGAAGACATTGGGTCCCCTAGAGCTGGAGTTACTGGTGGCTATGTGACCTGTAGGATACAGGCTCTCAGAAACAAACTCTGGTCATTTGAAAGAACAGCAAGCTCTCTAACAGCTGAGACATGCTCTCCATCCCTGTGTGGACATTCTTACACATACATTTTGGAGGTCATGGCTTCTGGAGGTGTGTGGGCTCAAGGCTGTTGTGCTGCCCAGCAGCTCCATCACGTATGCTCTATTTGCCTCCTGCACCTTCTCCACATCCTCAATGATACTTGCTGTTTATAACTTTTCATCTTTCGCCATTACTGCGTTTTGCTTGGGCAAATGGGCCATTTATGCTTCTCAGATGACTACTAGTGTTGAGAGCTCTTTAGAGTGAGCATTTGGCTATTAACTGTGCTAACGCACCTCTTGAAATCTTTTGTCCTGTCCTGTGTCATCTCACATTTTCTTGGAGGGCTGTAGTCATTCTTCACAGGGCCTGAACAGGAATCTTTGTAGTATTACAAGTATGTCTCCCTGCTTGGTAGCTTACTTTCCTCTCCTCATATCTTTTTGTATGTCTAAAATGTCTTAATTTTCAAGTAGTCCAGCTTTTCTGTGTTTTCTATACCCGGCTCTCTGGAGAGCCTTCTTCTGTGGTTTGAGTTTTACCAACAGTCACACAGCCATTTTGTTTCATTTTCCTCTGTAAGATTTATTATGTAAACTTTAGAATTTGTGATTAGAATTTAACTGAAATTAATTTTTATGTTGACACTATTTATGGATGAAAATTCATTCTTCATTGGCTATCTTAGAGAGATGACTTCTGATAGCAGTTAAGTCGATAACTAAAACATATGGATAAAATAGTATTAATATTTAACAAGAATATAGCCGAAATTTTATGTATAATCTTAAATGCAAATACTACCTTGAACATCTTTTATACTCAATTGACTTTATGCATGTGTACCGCTTATATACTGTAAGTTCCCATCTTGAAGACGGAGAAATAAAGGCTCAGAGATGATGAGCAGTTTTCTATAGCCAGATGGTGGGAAAGCCCACATTAGACATTCTGTATTCCAGTTATAGAACTACCTTTCCCAGAAGCAAGACCACACTGCCTCTTGAAAAAATCTCCTACAGTGCACGTTTCCTTATGAAGGCGGAGTTACAAAATCAGTGTTTGGACAGCCAGTTTACACAGGACAGATTTCATGACTTAAGGAGCACTAGGTTTGGGGGGGGGGGGCGTAGCTACTGGATATAAGCTGTTTTCCCTCCCACTCTGTTGCTTTCCCAGATTTGAGTGCCTCTGCCTACATTACAGACAGGCAGAACTTCTCTGCGAGCAATTTCTCTTTAATTTCCATGAGCCTGTCATTATCAGGCTTCCACCACACTCGGAGTGCTAAAAATGAACCACCGAGGTCTGCATTCCATTACATGCATCTCCTTCAGTAGTGGCTGTGATTTTCACCGAGACTCCAAGCACAGACCCCTTCCAGCTTCCCCGTGTTTGTGGCTTGAAGCCAGCCCTTTAAAATCAATTTCGCTTGCCCTTGACTCTAGTGGTCGAATTTCTATTTGATTTCTATTTCTTATTCTTTTATTTGAATCCTGGATTCAATCCAAAAATTGGAGCAAGAAGAGAGCCCAGTCTTTTGAACACTGATACCACCAGCAGACTGTAAGGCAACAGATAGCACATTGTTCTGACTGGAACCTGCATAAACCATGTCCCAAGTTCACTGTGGCTGCTGGCTTGTGTATGATGCCTACCACCTACTTCAGTTACAACACACACTCCACCAAGGTGGCCTGCTTAAGGTATAGAATGTGGTTGGGGGCTTTTGGAGGCATGCTTTGTGAGTTGGAATCAAGAGGCAAATGTGGGGGTTGGGAGAAAGCAACCAATGGTACTTCTTGAGCAATTAACTCAGCCCTCCTCATGTGAGCTGAATGCAAAGGTTTGAAGCAACCATATTGTGACTCCCAGCTCTCATTAGACTCTAATCCGGCAGCCCATGTGATTAAGAGGTTTATAAATAGAGATGCAGATACAAAAAGCAAAAATACAAATCGTAGGTCATGACTGAGTTCAGTTTAGGGAAAAGTTATTAGAGATGGTGTTGGGGATTGCTGCTGCCGGGCACCTCCAGAGACCAGTACGGGCCTCAAAATGTAATCCTGGTGCTTGAAGGTCTCTGTGCTACGTGCTGGAGGATAGAAGATGCTAATGCAAAGCTCCAAAAACAGCCAGGAGGCCAGTGGGGACAAACAAACCCAGAGTAAGTTCTCCACAAGGAGAATCATACAGGAAAAATAGGAAAGTTGTTTGTTTGTTTGTTTGTTTGTTTGTCACAGGCTTGAAAGCATTCCAGCTGTGTGCTTCTTCTGTGTCTCACAGGTTCCACCATTTGTAAAACCCTTTGGTACAAAAATCATTTGCTGATATCCTGACCTCAGTTCAAACTTAGCATTGGTATGACCTTGAAAAGGTCACTAGCTACCCCTTCTCTGGCTTAAGTGTCACAGAGATGGGCATGTTTGCAGAAATAATCTAGAGTAGCCGAGAAAGGAATTATGGAGAATACGCTGCTCAGTGGTGTCTGACTTCTCCTTTGACCTATATACTCTGCGTCTACACTTAACAACGTTTCATAATGAGCAGCTTGGAAACATGCCAGCTGTGTTTACATAAGCCAAGTAAGCAGTCTGCTAACAGACATGAGGCGAGGGAGAAAATAGCCCAACCTATAGAGAAAGAATGTCTGAATATCGATATGGTTTAAAATAACAAGCAGACGGTGACGCTCAGTGACTGACTTTATGTTGGTTTTAGTATTGTTTTAGACTGCATATTGATCACGCAGCCACTCACTGGCAACTCATTTGGCCCAGCGATCGACACCCGAGTGACACATTCTAGCTTCCCATATTTTTTTGCAGCATTACACTCTGTTAATATTTATTCCATAATAGGTTTCCTAATAGAAATCAGCTAGATGAGGTAAAGAAGAAGCTTTATAAGTAAATAGTTTCTTGTACTTGGACAGGTTAGGCTCAACACAAGTCATCAATGAAAACAGTTGCAGCATGCATACACACACACATCCACATGTTATGGCTCATGCTATTAAAAGAGATAAATGACCAAATTATTGGAAAGTTCTTAGAACTAACAAGTGCTCTAACCAGTGGTGGTAGCAATACAAAAGGAAAGAAGAATATTTCAAAAGTTAAATGTTAGTTGGAGCAAGCTGGCCTCCTGAGGTGTGGACTCCTGCAGGTTCCAGCCTGTAATGTCTACTGTGAGGCTCAGCCTCAGTCCTTCTAAGCTGCACCTGGAAGACTTCTGCTACCAAGAGCCTTCTCCACAATAAATTCTTAATTCACTTCCCAGACATTTTATGACCATTTTCAGAATCCTTTTAACAAACACAATTAAGGACTTGGACTTCCAGATTAGGATGGGATTGGCATCACTACCTGTCTTCTCTATTGTCTCTCCCATTTCTCCCCCAGAGCGATGCTACGAAGAACTTATGGCTTTCAAGGTCTTCCTTGATGTATTTGAGGTGAGAGAGTAACCGCCAGGTATCAAGGGCCAAGTGACCCTCCTCAGTTCTCCAGCAGCTGGCGTTTTTCATCAGCCACCATTACCTCAAAGTCAGGGAGCTGCCCGAAAATAAAGTAGGTCCCAGAGTATTCCACTGACAGAATTAGCTTGAAGTAATTGACTTCTGAATGATAAGTTTATTCTTCAAAGGAATAAAGATTTGGTGACAGTAAGAGTGATGTCCCCACCGGAACTGACAGGCAGTGAGCTGGTGTGATGAATGATATGCATAGGAAGTATCTCTACAAGCAACTATATTCTGTGAGCACACATACACAGGCACATACTCATACACAGCACACACACATAGATAGCACACATACACAGGCACACACTCATACACAGCACACACACATAGATAGCACACATACACAGGCACATACTCATACACAGCACACACACATAGATAGCACACATACACAGGCACATACTCATACACAGCACACACACATAGATAGCACACATACACAGGCACATACTCATACACAGCACACACACATAGATAGCACACACACACATAAACATACACAGCATACACACAGGCACACAGAATACACATATACATTCACAGCATATACAGCATATACATACACAGGCACATACACAGCACACACACATGCAAACTCACACACACATACTCATACACACAGGCACACACACTCAGCATAGACACACCACACACATATACAAGCACACACATATACAACACATAAACATACACAGCATACACACAGGTACACACAGGCACATACACATACACAGCACGTGCACACACAGCACAGACAGACAGACAGACAGACAGACAGACAGACAGACAGAGAGTAGCTGTGACCTGGCAAGGGTATTGCCACCCAAGCATGTGCTTCTTACATGCCAGGCATTGTACTGGACACTGAGCCTTGACAATGGCTGGGGAAATGAGGATGATGGCATAAACGAGCTGAGTGAGCACTGGGAATGAAGGATTCTGCCAAGGACACTCGGGAGACTACTACTCAGAGGGGTCACTGGCCAAGCAGAGCCCTGAAG
This sequence comes from Mus minutoides, assembly GCA_902729485.2. Taxonomy (NCBI): domain Eukaryota; kingdom Metazoa; phylum Chordata; class Mammalia; order Rodentia; family Muridae; genus Mus; species Mus minutoides. Next base: position 8,810 of record CACVCL010030789.1, read on the forward strand.
AACAAGTCTGAATAATGCATTGGAGAACGGACTCACTACGGCAGGGATGAAGTCGCTTCATTATCTGATGCTCTGATCACTGTCTGTCCTCACTCAGCAGAGTTTGGAGCTGAGAACTACGGTGCAGATATGTTTTTCTGGGGAGTAACTGAACAGTCGGGGTGTGTAGCCAGAAGCTTTTCTGGGAAGGTGAGTGGGCAGAGGAACCCTACAGGTACGTGACTTCTCCACAGGATGGAATATGTGTGCCATGCCTCACACATGACCTCCTGGATGTCTCATGGCTGACCCCTGGGAAGCATGAGTCCTTCTCTTGCAAGGTTTAAATGCTTCCCAAAACTGTGGGTTGCTCTGTAGAACTCACTGTACTAGAATTTGTAAGCAGTGTGCATTTTAACTTTTAAGTGAAATCTGCTTAAGATTAAACAAGCTATTTAAAGGAGACAGCTCCATCGCAAAACATTGCCTTTATTTAGTTTTCTACCTTTTATTCTAGTTTCATCACCCCAAAGTCACCCCACACCTACTGAGCAGGTTCCTCTCTAACACCTCTCTCAGAAGCGCTAGGCAACTACAAACTACTGTCTGCTTTTACACTCAGATTTCTCTACTTTGAATAGTGTCCTTAAATAGAATCATATCAAGTCATATCATATGCAATCTTTGTTCTCAGCTTTGTCTGCTTAGGGTAATGCTTTTGAGGTTAACTTTACGTTTTCCCATGCATCAACAGTTCCTTTTAATGGATTTTCATGGATAACAGTGTGTGTGTGTGTGTGTGTGTGTGTGTAGGCTGTGTGTATGTGTGTGTGTGCTTTGTTTATATGCTATTTGTGGTTGGTGTGTGTGTTCTGTGCATTCCTGTACTGTTTGTGTGCTGTGGGGGGGCAGGTGTTTGTGTGTGTGTATATGGTGTATATATGGTGTAGGTATGGTGTGTGTATGTATGCATGTGTATATGCTATATGTGTGTGTGCTGTGTTATGCATATTGTGCTGTATGTGTGTGTGTGTGTGTGTTCTCTGTGTATGTTTTATGCATGTGTATGAATGTGTGGTATATGTGTTTGTGTGTCATTTGTGTGCTGTGCTGTGTGTGTGTGCTGTGTGTGTGTGTGTGTGTGTGTGTGTGTGTGTGTGTCTGTGAATGCTGTGGGTGGAGCAGTGTTTGTGTATGTGTGTGGTGTATGTGTGTTGTATATGTGATGTGTGTGTGTGTGTGCTATGTGTGCATGAGCTGTGCTGTGAGTGTTTGTGCTCTGTGTACATTTTATGTGTATGTGCACACATGTGTGTGCATGTTGTAGAAGTGGTTTGTGGTGTGTGTGTTCGGTGGGGGCTGTACTTTCTCACACTTGTTCATGTGGAGGTTAGAGAACAATTTGGGGAATCAATTCTCTCCTGTGGATTCCTGACATGTAGCTCAGGTCGTTATTCTTAGTTTTGGCCGGAAGGTAGCTCTGAGACTCTCCTGTCTCTGCCCTGCCTTTCCAGCACTGGGATCCTGAATACTCGCAGCCAGACTTTTACGCTGCCGATCTGCCAATCTGTCAACCTGACTATCTGAGCTCCAGTCCTCACCCTTGCCCCACAGAAGCTTGCTCACTGGGCTATCTCCCTAGCCCGTATTGCTCATCATGTCAGATGACTTCTAAGAATGTTTTTTATATCCTAAATATCAATCACAGATCACTAAAGTCAAGCATCTTTCCCACTTTCTGCAGGCTACCACTCCTTTCCTGTGGTCACATTCCTGCTGCATGTATGTTTTTCACTGTAGTGAACTTCTATTTCTCTCCTTTCTCCTGATTTTTACAATTTCAGTACCATATCTAAGAATGTTGGACCCAAAGTCACAGAGACTGTTTTCTTTTTCTAAGTTTCGTGGGGTTTCTAAGCTTCTTTTCTATCTAGTTTTCCAGTCCATTTTAAATTAATCTTTTCACCCAGTTTGAAATAGAAACTTGCTGCTGGATATCCCATTCTCTGGAACTGTGTGCTTATAAAACCCTCCTTTCCCTACTTGTGGCTCCAGTGTCTCTGTTCAACCACCCAGATATAAGCATCATTTATCCATCCTGACTCCTGACAAAGATCTCATCCACAGTAAGCTCCACTTTATTCAGGTCTCTTGATAACTTCAGAACATGAAAGCTCACCTGTTACTTTCTTCCCTCTCTCACTGAAACACTTCCTGACTTCTGAGGGTGAGAAAAACTCCCATTTTTGAGTCCCTTTCAAAGATTACATTTGACCACAGTGCTGAGAGTCCCCAGTGCAGAGCCCAGGAAACACAGCAGCACCGAGCATGTGCCCACTTGTTCTCTCTAGACCCCTTCAAAGACCAATTATCAGAATTTAGATCCTTCTACCTCTAACCTCCTCTGCCAGCAACGTTTTATTGTATAAATGGCACATCCATTGCTTTATTTTCAGGAAATGTAGAGTCTCATGCGACCAACGCTGGCTTCAAACTAGCCAGATAGCCAAGAATGGCCTTGGACTTCTGAATACCTGTATTAAAGGTGAACATCACTGAACCTGGCTTCGAGGTTCTAGGAACTGATCCGAGAGCCGAGAGCCAAACAAGCAGTCTAGCAGGTGAGTTATGCCTCCAACCACAGAGTTTCCCTTTCATAACAACTCTGTGTGGGATAGCCTGTTCCCTGCTTCACATTGGTAGTTTGTTGGGCCAAGACCTCTGACTGATTATTTACCTGTTAAAATATTTACATCGACTCTTTGAGGACACAGCTGGTCCTGGCAGAATTATTGTGGAGCCCCTAAGGGCCAGTCTCTGAACTTTTCCAATTGAAAAGGTCAGGCAGTTATGGGAACTGACAAGTTTTAATTTTGTAACCTCTGTGGAGAGCTGGATGGGAGCAGACTCGAACAAATAAATTAGTGTGAGCTTGACAGGAGGCCCAGGGAAAACAACCACAGGAGGAGAGAAGAGGCCATTTGACTCCGGTCAACAAAAGAGGGAAGCTGGGTGTGCCACAGACACACTCAAGCGGTGTCATCGTGTGGACAGAGGGAAGGTTGAGTTATTAATCCCTTAAATCTCCTTGAGGCCGTGTCCAGCTGAGGTTCGCCCACACTGTTCTGATTCAAAGGAGATTACTCATGATTTATGGTGCCTCAGAGGTATGGATGCCCCAGAAACTGCTGTCAACAGGCTGTTCAAGAACTTTAGAGATTTTAAATGCATTTGCCACAAAGATGCGTTCATTAGAGATTTGTTCTTAAAAAGCCAGTTCCTACGAGGACTATGGAAGAGAGAGCATGTTCAGGCCCTGCTTCAAGATAGCAAGACAGCACTGGGCATTTTGTTCTTTAATCCTTCCGCGTACACAGTGGTAAGGAAGGTATGCTATACCACCTTTAAGACTATTGCTCTCCTCAATCCACCTGCTTCTGCTATTGGGTTCTTTCACTCTCCACATTACATCCTGGGCTTTATATGAAAAGTCATAGGAAGATAAAGTCACCAGAGTCATGATAGAGTCACAAAGTGTATTTGTGTATGTGTGTGTGTGTGTGTGTGTGTGTGTGTGTGTGTGTGTGCAAGAGAGAGACAGAGAGACAGAAAGACAGGCAGGCAGACAGACAGACAGGCAGGCAGACAGACAGACAGACAGACAGAGAGGCAGACATAGTGTGTGACATCTGTGTGGTGACACCTGAAGAGGGCACATGTTTAGAGGCCAGAAGCGAGCACTGAAATCCCATGAAGTCGAGTCATGTGGCTGTGACCTCTCTAACACCAGTTCTGGGACTTGCCTGCTAGGAACCTGTGGTACCATGAATGACAGCACCTGGTCCTTGGTTGGTGGAACTATTTGAGAAGGATTAGGAGGTGTCGCCTTGTTGGTATAGGTGTGGTCTTTTTTAAGGAGATGTGTCATTGAATGTTGGGCTTTGAGTTTTCAAAAGCCTAGGCTGTTCCCAGTTAGCTTAATGGTTGTGTCTCAAGATAGTAACTCTCAGCTACTACTCCAGAACCATGTCAACTTGCCTGCCTACATGCCACCCCCCCCCAACCCTCATCATGTTGGCCATGGCTTCTAACCCTCTAGAATGGAATGGTAAGCCTCAAATTAAATGCTAAATTTTATAAGATGCCTTGGTCGTGGTATCTTATCACAACAGTAGGAAAGTAACTAAGACAGACCCAAACTCAGCTTCTCCAGTAAAGTGGCAGGTGCCTTTAATATTGAAACTTCCCTCACACAGATTCTAGGTTGCTGCTAACTTCTCTTTACTCAGTTTGGGTCTCCTAAAACCTACTTTACCTACTAAAACATTCACCTCAAATGCATTCCTCCCCCTCCCGTGAGTTTCAAAACTCCAGTTTCTTCAGCTGTTGCTTTTCCTTTGTTGTCTCTCTCTCTCTCTCTCTCTCTCTCTCTCTCTCTCTCTCATTCCTTCACCAGTTTCTCAGAGATCTACTTTACTAAATGTGACCAATGTCTCTGCTCCTCATCCTGCACATTATTATCTGTGTCACCTCCTCTCCTCCTGCACTCGGAGGACCCTCAAGTCTGTATTTCTCTCATGCCTCCTGTGGATACCTCTAGTGAAGTTACCTAGGAAAAATACCCTACTCCTGCATCTACAGAATGTCCTTTTGAAGATAGGAAAAGGTCTAATTCTTTGTACCATGCCTTAGTTAACAGCCATCAGTGGCACCGGCAGATTTTCACATTTATTGTAGCAGTTGCATCACTTAAGCCGTGTTTACATGCTTATCTAGGACTTTTGTCTTTGCTCAGTTTCAGACCATTGCAGTCTAACAGTCTTATGATTGACAACTCAGAGGCTTAACAAGAATAGGATCTTTTGTCCGTTTTGCTCCATATGTATTCCTACCACATAGCACAGCCCTCGATGTATTATAGACAAATTAAAACATTTTAATAAACAAATCATCACACTTTATTTTTACATTCTCTCTTCTATTCTATACAACTATCCAAAGAAACAAAATAAACTCACTATTTTAACATCATTTGTCAATAACCCGACAGTGATCATCTTCCATGTACAACAAAATAATGATGGCTCCATTTGCCAGTAACATTTTGTCTTAGTTAGGGTTTCACTGCTGTGAACAGACACCATGATCAAGGTAACTCTTATAAAACACTTAACTGGAGCTGGCTTATAGGTTCAGAGGTTCAATCCTCAAGATGGGAACATGGCAGCATCTAAGCAGGGATGGTGCAGGAGGAGCTCAGAGTTCTACATCTTCCAGGCAGCTAGGAGAAGACTAGCTAGGACTATTCTAGAAAACCTCTAGACTACTCTAGAAGAATGCTAGAAGACAGGCAGCTATAACAAGGGTCTTACCCACAGTGACACACCTACTCCCAAGGCCACACCTGCTTCAACAAGGCTATACCTCCAATTAGTGCCACTCCATGAGCCAAACATATTCAAACCACCATACATTTACTGTCCCATTAATCCTTGCCATTGAAGACCTCCTAGACTTAGGTTGTTAGACAAGGTTGTCTTTTATCTAACATCCAATTTATTTAAAGATCAAAAATTAGGAACAAAGTTAATACTTTTGAGGGATGTAATAAAATTTTATGAAGAGACAGAGGCTCTAATTCCTAATCTGTATCTTGTGAAAAAATGTTGAGCTTATAATTACAAAATTTCTTCCCTTTCAATCATCCAAACCTTAACATATACCCTCCTTATCCTCTTGCAAATTCATGCCTCCTTTTTCATCAATTGTTGTTGCATACATATGATGTATATACATATTTGTTCCTAAATATAACCTGCTTAGTCTCTATCATCTTACACACACACACATAGATAGATGATAGATAGATAGATAGATAGATAGATAGATAGATAGATAGATAGATAGATATTTTATGGCCATATAGCCATTTGGCATTAGGTACACAATTGGTATGCTCTTTCCTGGGAAAGATAATTTCTCCCACTATCAACATTACTTTAGTGCCTAGTTGCATAATTCTTCTTCTAGGGATGAAAGCTCTTGAGAATTCCCCAAGCCATATTTGCATGTCTATTGGAGTTGTTCTTATTCAGCTCACATTTGGGTAGTCACATTGGTCAGACTTTATGGGCATAGCTTCTTATGTTGCTATGGGATACAGCAAACTCCCTGATCTTCTGGTTCTTACAATATTCTGCACCTTCTCCCGAACTGTTCCTCGAGCCTCAGATACAGGAGTGCTTCATAGATGTATCCATTGGGACTGAACTCCACAACTCTCTGTTTTAATTAGTTGTTTTATGTAGTGGTCTCCATCTGTTGAAAAGAGAAGTTTCCTTGGTGTGGGGTGATGCCTACACCTATCTGGCTATAGGCACAAATACTAAATGTCTGACTTTAAATTTTAACCTTCTTTTTTCATATACCCTGAAAAGCTGAAGTTCCCACATGGCCAGCTCTACAACCCCATTTTCAGAAGCACAGCAAAGAGAAGTGCAGTGCTCAGTCCTCACTCTGAGGTGTTCAGAGCGTGGAGACAGCTGAGGAAATGCTGACCAGAACAGCAGAGATCAAGACCCCAGAAGTGAGAAGGGCTACAGAAAGCAGAGGCTTCTTGGACAAAGAACAAGTCATGCCTGTTGATGGGGGAACCTCTGTGATGGGGTCAGTGATGGACACAGGACTGAGTGTGGAACAGAGCTCCACTCCTCACAGCCCTCGTCTTCCCTGGCCCTGTGCATGGCCATGTGTCACTAAGAACAAGCAGCAAGGACTTTACCTGCTTTTGTGTATGTGTGAATGAGAGTATGTATGAGTGTTTGTATGAACGTGTACTTTACCTGATAGGTGTGTGTGAGTGTGTGAGATTGTGAGTGTGTGTGAGTGTGTGTGTGTGTGTGTGAGAGAGAGAGAGAGAGAGAGAGAGAGAGAGAGAGAGAGAGAGAGAGTACTTTACCTGCTTTTGTGTATGTGTGAGTGAGAGTATGTGTGAGTGTTTGTATGAATGTATACTTTACCTGATAGGTGTGTGTGAGAGTGTGTGAGATTGTGTGTGTGTGTGTGTGTGTGTGTGTGTGTGTGTACTTTACCTGCTATTGGGTGTGTGTGAGTGAGAGTATGTGAGTGTGTGTGAGAGTGTGTGAGTGAATGTGAATTTATGTGAGTGTGTGTGTATGTACTTTACCTGCTATTGTGTGTTAGTGTGAGAGTATTTATGTTTAAGTATGTGTGTGTGTGTGTGTGTGTGTGTGTGTGTGTGTGTGAATGTGTTGGGAATGTATGTGAGTGTGTACTTTAGCTGCTATTGTGTGTGTGTGTGTGTGTGAGTATGTGTGAGTGTATATTTGTGTGAGTATGGGTGAGAGTATGTATTTATGTGTGAGAGTATGAGTGTGTGTGTGTATTTTTGTGTGAGTGTATATTTATGTGTGAGTGTTGTGTGAGTCTGTATCTATGTGTGAGTGTATATTTATGCATGAGTGTTGTATGTGTATTTTTGTGTGAGAGTGTGTGTAAGGGAGTGTGTATTTATGTGTGAGTGTGTATATTTATGTATGAGTGTATATGGATTTATGTGTGACTGTGAGTGTGTGTGTTTGTATTTATGTGTGAGTCTGTGTGTCTATCCACATATTATACAAAGGATGGAGAACATACCACTCCTACAATTTCCACATAGCACCCACATGACAGTATTCAATGTAAACAATGAAAAGCGAAAAGAGCAAAGGGATTTTTCCACCCACACCAAGAAGCCAGCTTCACTTACTACTTTGGAAACAGTTGCCTCCAGCCCCCAGACATAAATCCTGATGATTCAGTCACAGACATGTGAGTTTCCCTCTCCTGTTTCAAGTTTTACCTCCCCAGACACAGGCAACTGCTCAGTCTTCTGGCTGCTGTTGCCTGCCCTCGCCCTGGGTCCCAGTCCTGCTCAGCCAGATCGTGAGTTCTTGGTGAGCAAAGCTTTTGACTCAATAACCTCAGAGCTTCACTTGGGGATCCTTGTGCCTTGTGGCCACTCGGTAAATATTATTGATTTGGCTTTGACAGATGCTGTAACTGTGGCCCAAAGCAGCTAAATGGTTTTTCTGGGGCAATGATCAGCAGCAGAGCCTGGCTTGAATGTCAGCTTTTTCTCTTGGAGGGAGAGTTCATTTCTGCAGCCTGAAAGTTTCTAACTGTTTGCACATATTTGTCTTAAGAAGGCACTCTTCTATAGAATAAATGTGATTGTTGTTTTCTTCAACTGTGATATATTCTATTTGTTTTCAAACAAGTGACAGTGCCATTCAGAGAGTGCAAGGACAGGCTTGTAAAACTAGACAGAATCTTTCCCCACACAGCAAAGGAGATGGGGAGGTGGGTGGTGTTGGGAAGAAATTACAGTGAGATGAAACAGAGCATGAGCGAAGTTGAAGGGGCAGAAAGTGATCAAAGTGATCACTGAGTATGAAGCTGTGAAGGACAAATAAGCAGATACAAGCAGACCAGGCAGACCCACTGCTTTGGTTCTGTGGGCAAGACCCACTCTTGTGAACCCATTCTTCTCTCCCATGAGAACCCCCTGCAAGTGCTCAGACACAGCCTGTGGTGTGACCTGGAACAGAGCGGATGGAAATCCATGGAGATTGGATGTTTTTCTTTTTTATAAAAATTTGCCAAAAAAAGGAACTCATGTTATAAAATTAGCTCAAATATCAATTAAAAAACCCAAATGGAATAAAGCATATGTTATTCGTTAACATGCTGATTTACTTCTGTACTACTTGAACCCATATAGTTTTTAACTGAGGTGAAAACATAATGAAATTTGCTGTTCTAGCCATCTTTAGGCATCCTGATCAGTGGCATTAAGGGATCCAAATGGTTTGATCAAAGTCATTTCCTGTCGTATCACAGAGCCTGAGGGAGCTGCTCTCTTAACACATGTTCAAACGGTACCCCAGGTTCTGCAGCACCAGGCCCTGAACATGCTGTGCTCTCCCTGACCTGTCAGAATTTTCTACTGGAAACTACCCATTTCAAACCCTGTTTACCTCTTATGCTTTGGGAGTTCCACATTAGGACTTGGTCTCAACATTGGTAGCCATGTAAACCCTTACATAGCCCCTGGAAGGAATATGGGAGCCTTTCCTCCATGCTTCTGCCCATGTGTCTCCTATCATGACTCCCACTGGCCTTGGCCCTGTACACAGTGACTCCTCCAGGACAGGCACTCTGCTCTGCTTGGCTGGGGTCTCCACACCAGTGATTGAGACACAGCGGCACTGCAGAAATATCTGACGAGTGAGAGAAAGGACCGGCCATCACCTACTAACTCCTATCTGAAGGCTACTCACAATCTCCCTTCACCCAGACTATTTTACTTGAATCCTTAAACTCTGTGACTTGGCTATCCCTTCAACAAATATTTTAAGTGTATTCTCTATGAGCAAGACACTGACCTCAAAACTACCAGCGAGAGTAAAAGGCACATATAAAGTGAGTTGTGGGGGGATATATTATATTTGCGAATTGGAAGGCAATGAGAAAAAAACTAGAAAATAAATAAGTAAATAAATAAATATTACAGTATCTTTTACCAAAGCATTGGCAGTAAGGAAGACGTCCTCTGATAACTGAAATCCGACCCATGGCTGTACAATGTGCAGACAATGTGATAATGAGAGACCTTGGAATACTCCACCCTAAGCAGAACATAATGGTTGCCCTACGCCCATATCCTCCCTGCATCCCTACCCTTCCCAGTCCAAAACTTTTCTTGCTCTCATTAGGAAACGAGTATATTAATAATAATAATAATAATAATAATAATAATAATAATAGGTGAAGAAAAAGGAGAGGGAGAGGAAGGGGATGTAGAGGAGAAGAAAAAGAGAAATAAAACAAACCTTAACAAGACAAAGCAAATAGCAAAAGACAAAAGGCATAGCAAACACAGATGTAGAGACACATGCAATTGCAATTGGTACACAAAGAAATTCCCTAAAATGAAAAATCGGAAACTTTAATATATAAACCAAAGATGTATGGGGTCAGAAAAAAATATTTCTTAAATGCCCAAAGTATAATGGAACAGAAACAAAACCCTCCAAAAATACCACATTATAGTTTTATGTTCACCATCTATTGCAGAGCATGGAACCTACCCTTAAGAGTGCTTTCTATGCCCAGTGATAGCTTATTTAAGAAAAACAAATTTTATTAGTTGGAGATAACTTTTGGTTTAGGGATGGGGATTATCATGTCAAGTTCTCTCAGGGCTGGGGCACCAGCTGGTACAAAACTGTGTAGGCCCTGTGCATGCTGACATGGGCTCTGAGAGCTCACACGACAAACACAGGTTAGATTGAAAAGGCTTTGTCACCTTGGTGTCCTTCATTCCCTGTGACTCTTACAATCTTTCTGCCTCTATTTCTGTGTGGTTTCCACACTCTTTGTACCACTGTTACTCTAGCACATTTTGCTTACAGGTCACTATTGTAGACCAAAGGATTTTTAGCCTGGTTCTTCCTTAATAAGGTGCAGGGCATCTACCAGTAGTATGAACAACACTCAGTAGAGGTGAAGGCTCATTGTAGGCACCAGCTCAACTTCTCTATGTTCAATGAGTTGTGTGGGAGTTATCTGTAGCCTTACCATCAGTTTTTGGAGAACAATCAATAGCTTTGATTTCCTCCTAATGCCCTCTGAAGGGCTGAATTTGTAGATAATATAGCTAAAATATGGTTTTATTGTGGAATATCTTTCTTTGTCCATCTACTATGACTGAAAATTTTGCTGGGTATAATAATCTGGGATGCCATTCTCCATTGAGAAACCAGGTATATTTCTGGCCCAGTCTATTTAATGCTCTGTATGCTTTTTGAAGCTTGATAAGTATCCCCTTTCTTTTGGCTGAAGAAATTTTCTTCAGTGATTTTGTTGAAAACATATTCTGTGCCTCCTATGGGGCAAAGGACTACACACAGACAGCCTGGTTTCCAGTCAAGGCTAGATCTTGAACCCTGGGAGAACCCGATGGGTGGTATTTCCCACCTACATGGGACAGTGGGCTTTCAACCTTGTCTCCTGGACCCTTGTCTTCTGTCGAAGTTACTGCCCCCACAGTCCCCACAGGAGAGGTGTGGCTAACAGCCTCCACAGGAGAGGCATATGGCTATCAGTCAGATAGGAACAGCACAAAGCTTTCCCACTTGCAAATAAGGTTTCCCCCAAACTCTCAATCCAAGCCAGTGAGAGGTACTTGCTGTCAAACCCTGACTTAACCCCAGAACTGTATATAAATCCATCCAGGGAATTAAAGGTATACAAGAACTATTCCTTTTGTTCTAAGAGCTTGGGAAGAGATCTTTTTTTTTGGGGGGGGGGGAGTTCAAGACAGGGTTTCTCTGTATAGCCCTGGCTGTCCTGGAACTCACTTTGTAGACCAGGCTGGCCTTGAACTCAGAAATCCTCCTGCCTCTGCCTCTGCCTCTGCCTCCCAAGTACTAGGATTAAAGGCATGTGCCACCATGCCCGGCTTTCCGGAAGAGACACCCGAGGTCCTGCCGCACTCCTCACTGGATTGTGGGGTTTTTGTCAGCCCAGCCTGACCAGACTGAGTTCAGAGCGGCTCAGAGTTGCTGAGGGACCTGGAAGGCAAGGCAGAAGCTTGTCTTCCTGTCTGCACTCACTTCCCTTCCCTGGAACCTTCCCACCTGGCCTGGACAGAGATCTCCCTCCGTGGAAAACCTCTGGTACCCAGGCCCACAGTCTCTAACCTGTTTCTTCTCCTTCCTCTATTCTTATTCTTAGATTTGATATTTTTGTTGTCTCCCAGATTTCCTGAATGTTTTCTGCCAGGATTTTTTTTTCTATTTGCCATTTTGTTTGCCAAGGTATCCATTTCTTATAACTTATCTTTAATTCCTGAGATTCTCTCTTCCAGCTCTTGGTTTCTGACGATGAGGCTTTCCTCTGAGGTTCCTATTCAAGATCCTAAATTTTTCATTTCTAGATTTCCCTCAGTTTGAGTTTTCTTTGTTTACCCAGTTTCCACTTTCTTGTCTTCAACCATTTTGTCCATTTCATTCCATTGGTTCTGTGTGTTTTCATAGATTCATGAATGGATTTATATATACCCTACTTAAGGTCCTTGATCATATTCATAACAGCTAACTAGAAATGTTTGTCTAGTGCTTCATCTCTATTGCATTCCAAGGACCTACTGCAGTGGGGTGGTGGGGACCTACTGCAGTGGGGTGGTGGGGACCTACTGCAGTGGGGTGGTGGGGACCTACTGCAGTGGGGTTGTGGGGACCTACTGCAGTGGGGTGGTGGGGACCTGGCTATTTGTTAGATTTTATGCCAGCATGTAGGCATCTGGGTTTAGAATGATTGTCATTCTAGGTGTTGCTATCTGGTCTGGTCTTTGTAAAATGAGTTTTCTGTTCCTTAGTTCCTTGTGCCCTTCCCCCAGCCTCAAGTAAGCTAATCAAACCATGAATGGTTTTACAACCTAGCTGGAGTTGCCTGGCCTCCCTGAATTTCCAATTTCCTACTAGATCTTTGAGGAGTTGACTGCCTGCTGAGCTTGCTTTGCAGCTCAATCCAGCTGAAAGAAAGGATAGGTCTGTGGGGTTTGCCTATATAAATACAGAGCTGAAAATTAAACTTTGAGCCTTGATTAGAAACCTTTGTCTTGGCTTCATCTTTCTCTCACCCAACCAACCCTTTTCACTTCCAGCCTCCCTTTCAGGTACCCAGTTCATCCATGGCTGCTGGACAGCTACAGTTCCTGTTGCTTTCTCTACATCTTAGGAGTATGTGGTAGTTATTGGTTACCTGGTCGTTTCCTGGGTATCTCTGGGTCTGAGTCTCTGCTAAATGGGGATCCTGAGTAGGACTTCTTCCTAGGTATTGGGAGTTGACACTCAGGGTAGGGAATGAATTGGAAGAGCAGGGATCTGAGAGGGTAGGAAAGTTGGGACTTCCGGGAGCATCTGATTCCCTAGAAAGCACGTCCTTTGGGTCTCAGCAGACTGGCATGAAGGGATGAGGTGAGGAAGAAAGGCTGTGTGGGAGGATCTGTTTAGTTCCCTAGGAATGGGGCACAGAGAAAAAAAGTCTATTTTCAAAAAATTTTTTTTAAGTTGCAGAATGGTTCTCTGATGGAAATGTTGGGAAGGCTATCAGGGCTTTGATGCATCCAAAGAATGGCTGTTTCCTTGAGGATTGGGGGTGGGTAGACAAGGGAGGTAGGATGGATTGAGAAAGAGAGGCAAAGTGCAAGAGCTGGGTAGTGTTAACAAATTCTAATGCAGAGTCTGAGTCTTGGTGGGGAATGAGAGGTGAGCCTGTGGGAGATTGGACACTTTCCTGACCAATGCTGATGCCACCACACCCCCTACCCTTTCCCAGCTACAGCACAAAAAGAACTTAGGACATAATCTTTACATTGAAAGCAGTGGTTGGTACACAGACCCCCATCAGGTGTGGCATTGTGCCCATGGAAGTCTTCCATTAATTTCAAATACAAAAATGAAATGTTGGGACTGAGTGGATGTATCAGTAAATAAAATGCTTGCTGAGGCAGCATGAGGTCCTGTTAGATTCCTGTTCCCCTTATAAAAGCAGGAAACGATTGCCTGCCTCTACGCCGTGTAACTCAAGCACTGGCTGGGAGGGAGTTGAGATAAGAAAATACTGAGGGGTCACTGGCCAGCTAGCTCCAGGTTCACTGAGAGACCCTGTCTCAAATACACTAGACAGACAATTTAACACAACATCCACTTAGGAAAACAGTATTCTCAGGCAAAACAGTGTCTGGTGAATAGGACAGATCCGTAGTTATGAGGGTCATAGGAGCTGAACCTGCACACCCTCGAGGCAGCCAACACTCTAGCACGGAATAGAAAGTGCTTCGGGGCCCACTACCTCCAACTAAGATGCTATGGACAGCAGATGGTTTCTGAGGAAGAGGAACTTTTCTGTATGAGTGTGCCTGCTGGTGGCTGATCACACTCAGTAGATGGCCCCACAGCCATGGGTAAGTGGATATCAGAAATTGAAGTAATGGGTTATTAAATATAAAATGAATTAAACATGAAGACACAGGACAAGTGGAGAGGGGAGGTGGGAATGGATCTGTGAGCAGTGAGGTAAATGGGTTGCAGTTAATATGGTCAAAGTATATTGTATGAAATTCTCAAAAATTATAAAAAATATATTTAGAGATGAACTAGTGAAGATGACCTAAATTAACGTCTGACCTCTACATAGGTACACATAGATAAAGACATATGCATTAACACACATAATAATGATATTAATTAATAATAATAATAACAAAATAATTAAATAAATTCAATACAAACCTGTTTGTGAGGATAACTACTGTTTGAAACCATTTCATAACAGACTGTGAACTTTTTCCTTTTCCTTTTTCTTCATACTAGCTTACAAATAATTAAGTTTCTTTATGGAATTTTTGAAACAAAGTTTGCTTTTGATGTTTCTCACCTCTTCTTGAAACGCAACCCTCTAACACCCTTTTCCCTTCCACCCCGCATACCACCCTTCCCACTTCATGTTACATATGGCTTTTTCCTGCTGCAATACCTTTGATCCTCTCTCATAGGCTCCTGTACACACACCCATTTCCTTGTTCACATGGAGGAAACATTAAAACTTAGGATCTGTGTTAGACAACATGGACTATTTGTCTTTCTGAGACTGAGTAATGCTTTCTAGATACACATTTTCTTGCACATTTAATAATTTTGTTTTTCTTAAAATCTCAGTAAAAATTCCTGTGTGCATGTATGTGTGCTTGTGTGTGTGTGCATCTGGGCATGTGCATACCATGTTTTTATTAGTTATTCTTATATTTAAAGATCGTACTGGTTCCGTTTTCTTGCTGCTGTGAACAGCTACGATGAGCTATTTTAAAGCAGGGTGGCATTTTCTATCTTTCCTCTGCAGACTCTAGCCCAAGGCCTGTGACAGAGCAGAGCAGCATGGACCATGTACGCACAGAACAAGAAGAGAATTTAAAACTTTGTTTGGAAATACCTTCGCTTGTCTCTGCATCTCCCTCTTTTACTTGAGGGCTTCTTTTTTCATTTATAATAACATTTTTCTCAGTATGAAGTAACATTTTTTTATATGCACAATGCTTAGAAAATAGGGAAATACATAATCTATTTGTTTGGTTCAGGTAATTTGAAAGCCTACTAAAAATTTTCACTGGTGTTTTTTTTTTTTTTTTTNTTCCTAAGGCATGTCCTCAAATCTCTATATAGCTATTGCTCCCTGTTTAATAATTTTACTTTTCTTAAAATCTCTGTAAAATCCCTGTGTATATATGTGTGCATACATGTGTGTATGCTACCGTGTGCATGCATCTGTGTGCACCATATTATCATTGTCTAGTTTTCTATTGACAGACATCTTACTGGTTCCATTTTCCTGCAGCCCATCTATTGATACACTGTTTAGAAATCTGTATTACTTAGGATCATTTATAGAGAAAGAACTGCAGAGTATATACTCACATTAATTATTGAGGCAGCTAAGTCCACAGTCTGTCATTGAGAAGAAACAGGTCACGTGATGCCATCTTAGTCAACCTGGGATCAGGCAGTAAATGATGTAAACCTAAACTCAAAGGCAGGAGAAGAAATAGTCCAGTCTGGGAAGGTGGGGAAGGGGAAAGGAGGATATATCCCTCCATCCTCGGCTTTTCCCTTCTGGTGTTTAATGGAAGGGGAATAGGGGGATATACCCCTCCATCCTCGGCTTTTCCCTTCTGGTGTTTAATGGAGGGGGATATATCCCTCCACCCTCGGCATTTTCCCTTCTGGTGTTTAATGGAAGGGCTTTGTGAGGCTTTTCCTGGGAAGATGTGAGTGACCATCTAGTGAGAGGCCAGACGCCGATGTTCACCCAACCTCGCTTGACAGTAAA
Source organism: Mus minutoides (assembly GCA_902729485.2). Lineage (NCBI taxonomy): Eukaryota > Metazoa > Chordata > Mammalia > Rodentia > Muridae > Mus > Mus minutoides. The sequence goes on from CACVCL010030789.1 coordinate 24,743, forward strand.
GTGGTTTATGGGGGCTACTCCTATGTAGATAATGCCCACCAACAATGAGGAGGGCAATCTAGTGAGTCCATGGAAGATCCATGCCATATGTCCAATGCTAATTTCGTCCAGAAACACCCTCAGGTCATACTAGGATATGTGTATTATACTATGTGTATTCAGAGCACTCTGTGCCCCACTCATATTGGCACAAAGCTAACCCTCAAGGAGTGCCGAAGACCAGGCTGCATAGGTTAGCACACTATCTGGGATATTTGACCCATTCTCCATTCACAGTTCTATCTACAGCCAAAATAAGGCAGCTACTTCCAAACTTGAGAATGAGACCTTGTGCTCATCTTAGCATAACTGCTCCAAACTCCCCTTCCTTTGGAAACTGGACCTCTAGAGGCCAAAGAACTCTTGATGCACCCAGGGTTCCGAGAGACTTCATGTAGACACAGGTATTAGTCCAAGCCATATTAGTGATGCCTAAGGAGTTTTGATCTCATCTTTGTACTTCCTGGATCTCTTAAACTGAACTTTATGACCACAGGGTGGATCTTCAGAGTACACTCACTGGCCCTCCAATGGCTGAGCCTTGCGCTCCTTGCTCTATTACCATAGTCTGGATGCTTTTTACCTGTCATCTGAATTCAGCTAACATGTAGTCACAAGCTTGATGGAACTAGAATGTAGAAGTGACTAAATCATGACACCCAACGATGTGGCTGGAATTAGTGCTCTCTTTATGAGGCTCCAGGGAGCTGCCTCGCTCCCTCCACCATGTGAGTACTCACCAAGATACTAGACTCTATAAGCCAGAAAACAAGATCTTCCCTTCCAGACAATGAATCTGCCAGTGACTTGATCTTGAACAACCCAGACTGCAGAACTCTGGCTGAAGCATTTCTATTGCTCCTAAGTGACCTCATGTGTGGCATTTTGCTACAGCAATGTAAACAGCCTGTCTCTACACAATGTCCCCCACGCTCCCCTTACCCTGCTCTGTGCTATAACACACCTACAATTTTTTAAATGAGTATTTGACAGATTGTTAGAGCTTCACTTTGTTAACATCTTAATTTTTTTCATTCCTCCTGATGCCTGTTGCATATTTATTACAAAGTTGCACTGTGTTGATGTAAAAGCTTAATATATGGCTTCAAGTTTCTCATCTCAGGTACAGCACATTAAATATATACACCTTTAGTCACAGACAGCTTCATCAATGACTGTCAACAGAAGAGGGTCTTGTTTTCAGCGTAGAATGTAGCTTAGTGGTAGAAATGGGCAATATGCCGCTTCAAGTACATACCACTTAATATGTATATTGGGTTAAATTGTTTTATGTATTTTTTTAATATACATGGCCTTTACAAGAGAGTCATTTTAGTTTTGCCTTTTTTGTTGAGCTCTGTTTTTCAGATATATCAAGGCATATGCCATCCAGTTGTCACCAATGATCACAGACTCCTTCTCTCCTTCACTGCCGAGCGTGCCAGGTGATCTGCTTTCTATCAACCACATATATGCTGCTCAGATCCAGTGAGAAAATGTCTCCAGGGGGCGCATTCCGGCACAGGGCTACCTAGCCATAGGGCATCAGCTTCTGCAAGAACCATCATATTGTTCCACAGAATTACCCAAGCCTCCACTCTCCCATGTTTTTCAGATTTTGAATCATATGCCCTTACACATTTGCTATCACAATGCCTACAAACCTGTATGTTGTTGTTCTTCTTCTTCTTCATATTTTAATAATTACAATGGAATTTCAAAATATTATTATAGAACCGAACTTATCTGAGACTACTCCACTTTGAAATTTATATTAACAGTTTTATCAGTTTTTTTAAATATCTCCTCATACTCTTCAAGGCCATCTTTATAATGAGTATATAATATTTCACAGAATTCCATATGCTGTTTAACTATTGTTCTTTTATTTTATTAAACCTTTGAGTGCTTGGTGATTTTTCTAGCCCTGATAAACATTCCTGTATATGAAATCTTCTATACACGGGTGATTATTTCCTTTGGATCATGTAATGGGAAAATTTATTTATGTCATGATTGATTTGAAGGGAATAAAACATCCTGAAGTCTCTTAGTGCATACTGTCAAGTGGCTTCTAAAGAAAGGGTGCACCATTTACAGTTCCATTAGGGGCTGTACAGTAAGAGTACCTGTCTTCTTAAACACTCCAGATATTTTCCAAATTGTCACCAAGCTCGGACATATAAAGCTCTAGCTCAGACAAAACACTTCCCTTTGGTGATATCAAGACCTATTTAACATAAACTAGAGATTTGCATTTGATGTAAATGTAAAGATGAGCAACAATGATCTGTTCGCTCTGCACAGCTTCTCCAGGCTGCTTGGCTACATCCGTGATTGCGGGAATTCTTTATCTATGTAGGGCTCTTACTCAGCTGCTGGCCACTGTTGCGATGTGCCATAATGCTTTAGTACTTCTGAAGATGGTGACTGTTTGGAGCTTGCCTTCTGTGAGTACCTAATTACAAGGGATTGTTCTACCAGATATTAAAAAGAAATCTATATGTGTCTCCAGTCACAAAGTGACATTGGACTTGCTAAAACCAGAGAATCACCTAAAAGGCCACAGTGTCCTCTCCATAGGATCCAGAGTCACCCTCTGTCCCACCTCTCCCTTCACCTCTTCATTGCACACCCCCCACCATCGCCATTCTATTTTCTTTAGTTTCTAAATTAGATCTATTGCTCCAAGCTTGTTTGTAATTCTCAGCAGGTGGTGACCAGCTTGTGTAGCAGGTGGTGACCAGCTTGTGTAGTGTGCCCTGTCAGGTTCCTCTGGGAGGCAGTGCACTAACCTCCAGAGAGCTGTTAGCACATGTGACCAACGCTCCTGTTTACATTTGGCCTAGACATGTGTAAGGCTAATCCTGAATCCATATAGCCATCTAGCTGACATTCCACCTCTCTCTTCCTCTTTCTCCTGGGAAGGGTTGGTGCATGGAGTCATTTAGTTGATAGCTGTTTGCTAAATGGCCTCAGAACACAGCACTCATACTAAATGAAACTTCTCAGTTGATCTTTCTCATTCATTCCACAGTAAGACAATCTTCTGCCCAGTTCCAAGCATTCTTTATTGACTGTGAAGCGCAGGAATTCTACAAGTGTGCCTTAATTTATAACAGAATTGCACCTCTAGAAACCTCTCATAAGTTGAAACTATTGTGAATCAAATTGTATTTAACAGCCCTAGCCTATTGACCATCACAGATTATCCTAGCCTACCTTAAATATGTCCCAAATGCTTATACTGTCCTACTGTTGGGAAAATTCTCTAATACAAAAACTGTTTTATGAATAAATGTTGAAATTTTTCTGCAGATTATTGTTCATCTGTGTAAACAATGTAAGCAGCACAGTAGACTGCCGAGTTAGTGCGGCTTCTCCTCTTAATTGCATAGCTGCCAGGAGATGTGACCAATATCATGGGAGTGTCACACTGATTATTGCTGGTAGCCTGAAAATATCAAAATGTGAATTACAGCTTCCACTGAATGCAGGTCACTTCTGCCCCCATCACAAAGCTGGTCAACTCCTGAGTTGTAGATTGTCTTGACACAGACCTCTGGAAATTTTAGAAATACTTAGCACTGGAAAATCACGAGCACCCTTCACTACCTGTCACTATAGTCCAAACATCTGAACAGTGTATTAACTACTGCCCTCATTATTTCAACACCATCCCCAACCAAAGCACTGTAAGGGTGAAAGGATATTTTCTTCTGGTTCACAGTTTGAGGGAAGACAATCCATAACGCTGGGAAAGACATGGTGAGAGAAAACTCCACAGCCATGGAAACTTGCTTGTGTAACCGAGATTTCTGACTTCCTCATATCTCTCTGAAACAGGAATCAAAGATGAAGAAGTAAATGAGTGGTTTAGAAAAACCTCAAGGTGTGGCTCTGCTTGGGACACAACCTGAAGAGATGAGTTGAGAGCAGTTCCCTGAAACCCATTGTCTAGCTTGCTCTTTGGTCTTGAGGAGCCTCTGGGACTGCTAGAGCATCCTGCTTCCCCGTGGAAGCTTTCAGGGGCCCCAGTACTAGCAAACTTAGAGCCATACTCTATAAATCCCACCCCAGCCGGGTCTTCCTAGAACACAGCCTGCAAAGGTGAGTTGCCCACAGTCCTGTGAACTCCATTGTCTAGTGATAGACTTGTTCTTTGGTCCCAAGAAGCCATGCCGGACACTAAGACTGTCCTGCTTCCCCATGGAGACCTTGGGATATCCCAAGAACTATCATCTTGGAACACTGCCCAATCAATCCCTTGCCAGTGGTGTCCACCTGAGGCAAAGCTAACAGAGTCAGGTACCCTAACCTCCATGATCTGGCTCATGGTTCCCCCCTACCCACACACATACCTTCCCAAAAAGTTCTGCTGCCATTAGGACCATCCAGCCAACAACAGGGAAAACCAGATGCCTAAAGGACAGCATAAGAAGAAAATGAACAAGACCTAGGGCAATATGGCACCACCGGTGCACAGCTATCCTGCTACAGCAAACCCTGAATATGCTAATGAAAATGAAGCACAAGAAGAGGATCTTAAATCCAGTCTTATAAAGATGATAGAGGTCTTTAAGAAATACAGATAAATACATCCCAACAGATAAAGACATTAAAGGAAAAAATAAAGTAATACAAGAAAATATATCCTAGAAGGTAAAGGATATGAATAAAACTGTTCAGGACCTGAAAGGGGGAATAGAAGCAATAAAGAAAATATAAATTGAGGAAATCCTGGAGTTGGAAAACTCAAGAAAGAGAAAACAAACTACAGATGTAAACATCACCAGCCGAATACAGGAGGAGATGGAAGATAGATGGGAATGTAGAAAATACAATAGAAGAAGTCAATATATCAATCAAAGAAAATACATAATCTAAAAAGTCCATAACACAAAATATCTAAAAAATTTGTGAAACTATGAAAAGATGAAAACCTAAGAACATAAGATATTTTGTGTCATGGGCACTAAAAGACCATGTCAACTCAGACTATTACACCCAGCAAAACTTTCAGTTACCAAGATGGAGAAACCAAGATATTCCATAAGAAAACCAAATTTTAAAAATGCCTTTCTACTAACTCCCCACCCCAAAAAGATTAATAGAAGGAAAACTCCAACAAAGGAGAGTAACTACACCCAAGAAAACACAAGAAATTAATCATCTCACAGCAAAACCAAAAGAAAAGAAACACACACACACTCCCACCACTAACATGAAAATAATAGGAACTAAAAATTATTGGTCATTAATATCTTTCAACATCAGTGGACTCAATTTGCCAATAAAAAGACACAGACTAACAGACTAAATAAGTAAACAGAATCCATCATTCTGTTGCAAACAAGAAACATAGATAGATACTATATCACAAAGCAAGAAAGACACAAGCAACAAAGATAGAGACTACCTCAGAGTAAAGAGCTGGAAAAACAGTTTTCAGGAAATAAGCTGGAGTAGCCATTCTAATATCCAATGAACTAGACTTTCAACCAAAAGTATTCAAAAGAAACAGGGAAAGACAGTTCATACTCATCAAAGAAAAAAAAATTCACCAAGATGATGCCTCAATTCTGAACATCTATGCCACAAATGCAAAAACACCCACATTCATAAAAGAAATATTACTAAAACTTAAATCACACATTAATAGTGGAGACTTCAACACCCCACTCTCACCAAATGGACAGGTCATCAAGATAGAAACTAAATAAAGAACTAAATTGTCAGAGGTTATAAGTCAAATGGATCTGACAGATATCTATAGAACATTTCACACACCCCCAGAAAGGAATATATATACCTTCTCAGCAATTCATAGACCTTCTCCAAAACTGACCATGTAATCAACCACAAAGCAAGCCTCAACAGATACAAGATTTAAATAACCCCATGGATTTTATCAGATAACCATGATTTAAAGCTAGACTTCAACAACAAGAACAATAGAAATCATACATACTTGTAGAAACAGAACAACACTCTACTCCATGATCAATGAGTTAGAGAAGAAAAAAGAAAGAAATTAAAGACTTTCTAGAATTCAATGAAAATGAAAGCACAACATATCCAAATATGTAGGACAAAACTGAAAGCAATGCTAAAAGGAAATTTCAAAGCACTTAATATACTCATAAAGAAATTGGAAAGCTTGCATGCTAATGAATTAGAAGTACACCTGAAAGCTCTAGAAAAAGAAGAAGAAGAAGAAGAAGAAGAAGAAGAAGAAGAAGAAGAAGAAGAAGAAGAAGAAGAAGAAGAAGAAGAAGAAGAAGAAGAAGAAGAAACAAACACAATCAGGAGGAGGAAAAGGCAGTCAATAGTCAAGCTCAGGGCTGAAATCAATCAATTAGAGACAATAAAAACAATACAAAGACTAAACAAAATCAAGAGCTGGTTTATGAGAAAATCAACAAGATACATAAATCTTTAGCCAAACTAACTAAAAGACAGAGAGATAATACCTGAATTAACAAAACAAAAATGAAAATGGAGACATAACAATGGACACTGAGGAAATTCAAAGAATCATTAGGTCTTAGTTCAAATGCCTATATGCTACAAAATTGGAAAGTCTATTTGAAATGTATGATTTTCTATAAAAATACTAATTACCAAAACTAAATCAAGATCAGATATGGGACTATTTAAATAGTCCTACAACCCCCAAGGAAATAGAAGCAATCATTAAAGTCTTCCCAACAAAAAGAGCCCCGAGCCAAATAGGTGGATTTAGCGCAGAATCCTACCAGACATTGAAAGAAGAGCTAACAAACAATACTCAAATTATTCCACAAAATAGAAACAGAAGGAACACTGCCAAACTCATTCTATAAGGTCAAAGTCACCCTGATACCTAAGCCACAAAAAAAAAACTCAACAATGAAAGAGAACTTCAGACCATTTTTCTTTATGAACATTGATGCAAAAACACTCAATCAAATCGAAGAATACATCAAACACACCATCCACCATGATCAAGTATGCTTTATCCCATGGATGTAGGGAAGGTTCAATATATGAAATCCATGTGAAAACCATATGAAATCCAACAATATAATCCACCACATAAACAAAAAGAAAAATCATATAGTCATCTCATGAGATACTGAAAAAGTCTTTGACAAAATCCAACACACATTCATGTTGAAAGACTTAGAAAGCAGAGATACAAGGTGCATAACCAAGCCAATATACAACAAGCCAATAGCCAACATCAAATTAAAAGATAGAAACAAAGCAATTCTACTGCAATCAGGGGCAAGACAAGGCCACTCACTTTCTTCCTATCTATTCAGTATACTACTTGAAGTTTTGACTAGAGCAATAAAACAACAAAAGAAGATCAAGGGGATACAAATTGGAAAGGGAGAAGTCAAAAGTATTGCTATTTGCAAATGTTATGACTATATATACTTTTGTGTGTGTGTGTGTGTGTGTGTGTGTGTGTGTGTGTGTGTTTAAAAATTCTACCAGATAACTCCTACAACTGACAAACACCCTCAGCAAAGTGGCTGGATACAAAATTAACTCATAGAAATCAGTAGTGCTCCTCTATATAAGTGATAGATTGAGAAAAAAGTTAGGGAGATAATATTCTTCACAATAGCCACAAATAATATAAAATATTTTGAGGTAACAAACCAATCAAGTGAGAGAGACCTGTATGACAAGAACTTCAAGTCTCTGAAGAAAGAAATTGAAGAAGACATCAGAAGATGGAAAGATCTCCCTTGCTCGTGGATCAGTAGAATTAATATAGTGAAAATAGCCATCTTACCAAAAGCAATCTACAGATACAATGCAATTCCCATCAAATTCCAAAAAAATTCTTTATGGACCTTGAAAGAACATTTCTCAACTTTATATGGAAAAACAAAAACCATACGATAGCTAAAACAATACTGAACAATAAAAGAACTTCTGGAGGTATTGACTTCAAGCTGTACTACAGAGCAATAGTAATAAAACCTACATGGTATCAGTATAGAAACAGATAGGTTGATCAATGGAATCAAGTCTAAGACCCAGAAATAAACCTGCATACCTATGGACACTCGATTTGACAATGAAGCCAAAACTATACAGTGAAAAAAAAAAAAGCATCTTCAACAAATAGTGCTGGTCTTACTGAATGTATGCATGTGGAAGATTGCAAATAGCTCAATATTCATCACCTTGCACAAAACTCAAATCCAAATTGATCAAAGTCTACAACATAAAACAGATACATTAAATCTAATAGAACAGAAAGTAAGGGAAAGTCTTGATTCATTGGTACAGGAGATACCAATGGCTCTGGCACAAGGGTCAACAGTTTATAAATGTGACTTCATAAAATTGAAAAACTTTTGTAAGTCAAAGGATACCATCAATAGGACAAAACAGCAGCCTATAGATTGGAAAAATAATCTTTGCCAATCCTACATCTGACAGAAAGCTAATATCTAAGATATATAAAGAACTCAAGATGTTAGACACCAAGAAACCAGATACCCCAATTTTAAAATGGGGTACATAGCTAAACAAAGAATTTTCAGCAGAGGACTCTTGAATAGCTGAGAAGCACATAAAGAACTGTTAAGCATCCTTAGTCATCAGGGAAATGCAAATCAAAGTGACTGAGATTCTTCTACCTTATACCCATGGTAATGGCTAAGATCAAAAACTCAAGGGACAGCACATGCTGGTGATGTTGTAGAACAAGGGGAACATTTCTCCACTGCTGATGGGAGTGCAAACTTGTACAACCACTATGGAAATAAATTTGGTAGTTTCTAAAAATATGGGAATAGTTCTACCTGAAGACCCAACTATACCACTCTTGGGCATGTATCCAAAAGATGCTTCAGCATTCCACAAGAACACTTGCTCGGCTGTGTTCATAGCAGCCTTATTTGTAATAACCAGAAACTGGAAATGACTTAGATTTCCCTCAACTGAAGAATGGATAAAGAAAATGTAGTTCATTAACACAATGGAATACTATTCAGCCACTAAATTAAGGACATTAAATAAAACAAGGACATCATGAATTTCACAGGCAAGTGGATGAATACAGAAAATTTCATCCTGAGTGAGGTCATTTATGTTATGTACTCACTTATAAGTGGATATTAGCCATAAAGTTTAGGATAACCACACCATGATCAACAAAGCTAAAGAAGCCAAATAAAAAGAAGAGATAAAGGGAGTTTGGTTGAATTTTTCTGAGAAGGGGAAACAAAATGGATATCTGAGGTTGATGGAAAGAGGGAACTTTTGGGAGAGATGGGGAGGGGAGTGGGGCATAGTGGGGGGATCAGATGTAGGGAGAGCAGGGGAGGAAAAGGGAGGCCAGTATGAAAGGGAGCAATCTCTAGAATGTGCCAGAGACCTAGGATGGGTGGAGGCCCCAGTGGGTATATGGTGGCAACTCTAGCTGTGACTCCTAGCAGTAGGGGGATAGGAATCCAGAAGTGGCCAGTTTCTCTAGCCAGGCAGGACTCCCAGTGGAGGGATAAAGCCAGTAACACACCCACAAAGCTTTCAACCCAAAATGTTTCTTGTCTACAAGAAGTGTAGGGACAAAGAGAGAGCAAAGTTGGAGGGAATGGCCAACCAATAACAACTGAGACCCCAAACTGAGACCCATCTCATGGGCAAGAGCTAATCCCTGACACTATTAGTCATACTCTGTGATGTTTGCACTCAGGAATCTGTCAAAACTGTCCGCTAAGAGGCTCCACCCAACAGCCAATGGAAAGAGAAACCCACAACCAAACACTGGATGGAGCTTGGAGAGTCTTATGGAAGAGTAAGGGGAAGGATTGAGGGACCTGAAAAGGACAGAAACTCCACAAGGAGACCAACAGATCAACGAAACTTGACCCTTGGGGATTCCTCAAGCCTGAATCACCAACCAAGAAAATATTTGCTCTGTAAATATTTGACAAAGAACTATTCCTCAGAATCTGTAGGGAGCTCTGACAGTGATCAAGGGTCAGACCTAGGCCCCTTGCAAATATATAGTTGATGAGGAGCTTGCTCTTCGTGTGGATCCTCCAACAACTGTAGCAGGAGCTGTACCTGAGTCTGCTGCTTGCCTGACTGTGGACCCTGTTCCTCTGAATGGCCTGTTTTGTCTGGCTTCAGTGGGAGAGGATGTGTCTAGACCTGCATCGACTTGGTATATGTGGGAGGGGGCATTTGGGAGGACTAACACTCAGAAGGGGAAGGAGAAGGGGAGGGTACTGATCTGAGTGAGGAGATACTGGGAGGGGATGATGTTGCAATGTAAAGCGAATAAATAAATATATTAAATAAATTAATTAATAAATAAAACCTCAAGTCTTTTCAGTGTGAGTCAATGATATCACAAAGCACTTACAAACCTTTCTATGGAAGCAACAAGGCTTTGTGTGTGTGTGTGTGTGTGTGTGTGTGTGTGTTTAAAACAATACAATCAATAATCAAAACACTTTGACAGAAACTCAAAGTTGTGGGTTGACACTACTCTACTTCACTTCAAGTCCTAATGCAAAGTTCCATTAATCAGAGACACGTCTTATTGGCACAAGGATAGAAATAGATCCTCCGGTGGAGCAGAATGCAGAACTACACACAATCAATTGTTTTCCAACAAAGGAAGTTGCCAAGTCATTCAATGGGCAAAGAAAGTCTTTTGAACAGATTTACATGAAAAGTTGTATTGTATAGGCAACAAAAGATTTTTTAAAAAAAAGTACAAAAACCCACAGCCACTATCTTCCTGCACTCACAGAATGATTGGAATATCTAAAATAAGATTAAATTTAGAAAGCTCCAAGAGAAAAGTACTGAAGAATAAAGAAAATGAGTGTCTGTTTCCAATCTACAATTAGGTAAAGATTTCTGAGGCAGGGTGCAGAAAACACTTCGCTGTGAAGAAAAGGAATACCGATGACTGGAATTCATCGCAGTATTTTTTATTTTCATCACAAGACTCAGACAAGAAAACAGACATGCACAATATGCATAGGGAGAAAATATTTGCTCTGTAAATATTTGACAAAGAACTATTCCTCAGAATCTGTAGGGAGCTCTGACAGTTGACTGAGATGATTGATTAGCCCAAGTAGACAAGTCAAAAGAAACTGTAGGAATGGCCAATAAGCAACTGAAGAGGTTCTTAGCACTCAGTCAAAGGAAGGGCTGGTTCACATCTGTACTGGCTGGCTTTGTGTATCAACTTGTCACAACCTAGAGTCATCAGAGAGGAAGTAGCCTTATTTGAGAAAATGCTTTCATGAGATCCAGCTATAAGGCATCTTCTCAATTTGTGATCAAAGATGGAGAGTCCAGCCCATTGGGTGGTGCCATCCCTGGGCTGATAGCCCTTGGTTCTATGGGAGAGAGGGCTGAGCAAGCCATGGGAAGTGAGCCACTAGCAGCAGCTCTCCATGGCCATTGCATCAGCTCTGGCCTCCAGGTTCCTGTCCTGGGTGAGTTCCTGTCCTGACTTCCTTTGGTCATGAACAGCAATGTGGAAGTGTAAGTTGAATAAACCCTTTCCTCCCCAACTTGCTTTTTGGTCATAATGGTTGGGTTTTGTTGTTGTTGTTGTTGTTGTTGTTGTTGTTCTGTTTTGTTTTGTTTAGAGCAATAGGAACCCTGACTAAGACAAAACCCAAATACAGACTTTTCTTCACAATCACCCAAGTGATTAAAACTCCAGATGATGTGCATGGGCTCAGGTGTGAAGGACCTGTATCTTCAGACAATCTTATGGCAGAACAGCACACCCACTTGGGAAGACATGGCTGGTTTATTTGTTTGATTTCCATGTAAAGCTGAACATGTCTTAACCTAAAGCAAAGAAATTTCACCCATAGATATTTACTCAGAAGAAATGATGAGTATGTTGGCTTCATAGTCCTTTGCAGTACTGAGGCTGTCTTCTCCCACTCCACAGATTGCTTTCCTACTTAGAGCATACATACATACATACATACATACATACATACATACATACATACTCATTTTACATCCCTATAGCAGCCCCCTTCCGTACTCTCCTCCCAATTCTGCCTTCACAACCCCTTCTCCCCATTACTCCTCGCCTCCAATTGTTGGGGGACCTACATGAAGACCAGGCTACACATCTGCTACATATATGTAGGTCCAGATTTTGCATGCTCTTTGGTTATTGGTTCATTCCCTGTGAGCCCCTATGGGCCCAGGTTAGTTGACTCTATAGGTATTCTTGTGGTGTTCTTGACCCCTCCAGCTCTCTAAATCCTTCCTCCTATTCATCCACAAGATTCTCTGAGCTCCACTTGAGTTTTGAGTGTGGATCTCTGCATTTGCAGCAGCCGCTGGATGAAGCCTCATAGATGACAGTTGTGCTATGCTTCTGACTGTAAGCATAGCACAGTATCAGTGATAGTGTTAAGGACTGGAGCTCTCACATAGGTTGTGTCTCATGTTGGGCCAGTCATTAGTTATCAATTCCTTTCATTTCCATTTTTATTCCTGCACATCTTGTAGGCAGGAGAAATTTGGGGCCAAAGATTTTATGGGTGGGTTGGGGCTCTCCTCCCTTCACTAGAGGTTCCACTTGGCTACAAGAGATGGGCACTTCAGCCTCCATATTCCCAGCTGCTAAGAGTCTTGGCTAGGGCCACCCCCATAGACTCTTGGGAACCACATCCATCCCAGGTTTCAGGCTAGTCCCACAGATGCCCCCTACAGATTTCTCTTCCCTCTTCGAGCCATCTTCTGTCCCACTCTTCTCAGTCCTGATCATGATCCCTGTTTTTCTCCTCATCCTTTCTCCCACCAAGTTCCCACCCTCCATCTACCTCCGATGTCTATTTTACTTTTCCTTCTGAGTGAGATCCAAGCATCCTCCCTTGGGCCCTCATTATTACTTAGTTTTTGGGGGTCTGAGGATTGTAGCATGGTTGCCCTGTATTTTATGGTTACTACCCAGTTATTAGTGAGTACATACTATGCATGTCCTTTTGGATCTGAGTTACTTCACTCAAAATTATATTCTGAAGTTCTATCCACTTGCCTGAAAATTTAGTGATGCCTTTGTTTTTAATTGTTGAGTAGTATTTCATTATGTAAATGAGCCACATTTTCTTTATCCATTCTTCAGTTGAGAAACATCTGGGTTTTTTCCAGCTTCTGGATATTATGAATAGAGCTGTTATGAACATAGTTGATTAAGTGTTTTTGAGGTATAGTGGGGCATTTGGAGGTATATGCCCAGAAGTGGTATAGCTGGGTCTTGGGGTAGAACTACTCCCAATTTTCTGATAAACTGCCAAATTGACTTCCAGAGTAGTTGTACAAGTTTGCACTCACACCAGCAATGGAGGAGTGTTCCCCTTGCTCTACATCCTCACTAGCATATGCTGCTCCTTGAGTTTTTGACCTTAGCCATTCTGTAAGATAGTCTCTCAGAGTCATTTTGACTTGCATTTCTCTGGTGACTAAAGATGCTGAACGTTTCATTAAGTGCTTCTCAGACATTAGAGATTTCTCTGTTGACGTTTCTCTGTTTAATTCTGTACTCCATTTGGGGGGTGTAAGTTTGCAGCTTTAGGCAGGCATTGCTGTAACAAGAAGAACATGGTTTTCTGAAATAACAGTATTCACAAAAGCTTTAGGATGAGGGGATCAGGACGTTGCATTAGGAACCTGTGAATACTTGGAAATCACTGTAAGATCAGCAAGCAGTTACAAGAGCTGTTAGCAGGGAGCGACAGAAATGTGTGCTGGACTGACTAACTCAACACACCTGCAGCTTGCATTTTAATTATCGTGAAGCAGTTGGAGGCACTGGCAATGTCTTCTAACAGGAGAGTGAGTGGTATTGCATGAGTAAGGTCACTGGCTGTGATGTGAATGTATCAGATTACAGCAAAACCTTAGCTGAGGAGACCTGCTGGTGCCACCACCACAGTCTGGGACAATGATGTTAATTGCCCAAAATAAGCTACTGCCAGAAGTAGAATTGGAGAATTAAAAAAAATTAAAGAATAGGAATGATTGGATGTGACTTGTGGAAGAGGGAAAGGTAAGGAAGAAATCAAATCTGGCTGAGATGTGTGGTCAAATACTGGCACCATTGATTGAGATATCTTGTACAGATCGAGGAATGGACTTGGGTGACATGTGATGAATTCAGGTGGAACAAATTGAGTCTAAGCTGTCTGTGAATACATATCTGACAATGTCCACTCATAATAGTTCATGTCAGCCTGGAACTCAAGAGAGCCATGCTCACTCGAAACGTATTTGAGGGTCAGAGCAGACAGATGGCTGTTGGAATGTTGATGGTAGTAAAGCCCACAGAGGAGCAAGTGTGGAGCGTTCAGAAGAGGCTGCTGAGAAACACTGACATTTTAAAGGGCTCACAGAGAGACAAGCAAAGAAGATGGAGAGGAGCAGCCAGTGAGGCAGAAAGAAAACGTTATGGTAGGAGCTTGTGAAAAGGCATAACCTGAAACACCTAAGAACTTCCAGAATCTGGGCAGCTCATCGTTTATTCTAAGGGCACCTGTTGCATCCAGCAAAATACAAGTGCACAGGCCTTCTGAGAAGGAGAACCAGGGAAGAGACAAGAGAGGAAGACAGACTGCAATCTGTGGAATTAACCAAGAGAGAGGGCTGGGCCAGTTCATAGAGGGCAAGGGAAAGCAGCCAGAACAAAAATGGGGCTCAAAGGCCATGGAAAGCTTCTGTTGTTGCGATGGGGAGGGTGTGCACCCACTGGGAGGCTGCTCAGCGTCAGTGAAGAAGAAGCCACTGGCAATGTCTGGGTGAATGGCGTTTCAAGGTGGCAAGAATTAGGTGAGTTCTAATACATCTGTGGAAGGGATGGCCTTAAAGAAGAGGGGAAATATAGCAAAAGCTCAAGCATGGAATAAAGATGGAGGCGTGTTATGAACTGAGTTGTACGCTCCAGAATTCCCATCTTAAAATCCTAACCCCAATCCCAGAATGTGACCATCTTTAGAAGCATGGCCATTATAGCTGTTATTAATTCAGATGATGTCATGGACTTGTTCTCCCTTTGTGTCTGTCTCTGTCTCTCTATCTATCTCTGTGTCTGTCTCTCTTTTTGTCTCTGTGTGTATGTGTATCTGTCTGCCTGTCTGTCATCCTGTCTCTTTCCCTGCCTCTGTCTCTGACTCTAATTTTGTCTCTGTCTCCCCCGACTCATGTCAGGACTTGGGTGTAACTTGTCCTCTTCCAAAGAGCCTCTCTCTTTTCTTAATGCCCATGCTTAAATCTACGTTCAAGCTACCTCTTAGGAAAAACCAACTTTGCAACAACAACAAAAAAAAGAACCAAAATATGGGGTCACACTAGAGGCCAGTGAGTGCATAATTCAGTAACTTTAGTATCCACATAAAGTGGGGGACTTAAACAGCATTGCACAGAGCCCAATCAATGCAGACAGACCAAGATGGTACCAGAGAATCCAGGGAATGCCCATGTTTGTCAGCAAGGAATCAGAAGCCTGGAGGATATATGAAACATGTCTTTCATAAGCTCCTCCAAAAGAAATCAAATCTTCATTCCATACTTCTTGCCTCTAGTACTGTATGACCATACTTCTGGGTGTAAGCATGACAGTCCAGCATATAACAGTCCCACCAAGCATTCCAAGACCCTTAATGAATACTTGAAAGTGCAGATAGAATTAAATGGCCTGTCTCACCCTGGGAAAATCGATCTGGAGCCAAAAATGATTCTATATGTTTCAAAGGTGAATACTATAGAGAGTATGCATACATTTGACAAAAGGACAATGTCATTCTTTCTGAACAAAGGGGAAATTCACATCCTTTGCCAAATGAGGGATAACTGCAGTCATAATCATACTACTGAGAATGCTGGGTTACATTTTTGCTAAAAGCAAAACTACTATTAAAGAGCAAGCAACATCCTTCCTAATAATGCCTTGTTACAGTTGCAGCCTTAGAAAACTAACACAGTACTAGCAAAAGTCAGCCACCAGCTTGAAAAGTAAGGTGTCAGGAGAGTCTTGACCTAGCAGTGCTGCTCGACTGTGCATTTGGGCTTCATGTCACCCAGAGAGGGTGACATGCTCAGAGAGGGTGAGACAATGCAGTGCTTGCATGTAACTTTGAGACTGGTTGTTGTTGTTAATAAAAATAGAGAAAGAATAGGTTTGGTGGATGTGTAGTCAGGTGTGGAGAATGGGGTGCCTACAGGGGCCCATGCTGAGGTATCCCTTCACCATGAGGGACCAGCCACATGACAGTATAGTATAGAGTTTATTCAGGGCATGAGGAGGGGAGTTGAGAGGGCAGTAGAGACAGAGAAAGGGGGGGGGAGAGAGACCGAGAGACAGAGAGAGAGGAAGAGAAAGAGGATGAGCACGTGGAGAGGGTGGGGAGGAGAATGAGGAGAGAGAGAGAGCAGGAGGGAGAGGACAGAGTTAGAGCAAGAAGGTAAGAATGCAAGAGGAGGGACAAAGCAGTCCCTTTTATAGTGAATCAGGCTCACCTGGCTGTTGCCAAGTAACTGTGGGGTGGAGCCCAGACAGAATGCTAACATTGGTGGATAACTGAAATAACCCTGCTGAATAGCAGAAGGGGAAGGAAGAGCATGAGACAGTGCTGGGGCCCCAGCGGAGATGGAATTGTTTATTTTACAATGTTTGTGTGTAGCTCAGAGTTTTGCTTTTGTCTTTTGAAGAGTCCTTATCAGGGCACACCCAGTGTTATCATTTGGGGGATATATTTTCTACCATGGAAACCAAAGCCAGGTGTACTTTTCTGCAGTGCCTGCCTTTTGCAAGACCCTAGTCCTAAGGTACAAATCAGTAGAATTATTTTATTCATAGGAAAGTCACTAAGATTATTCAGCAGGCCCACTGCCAGCATACCTCTTCTTCCATTACCGGAAATTAATCCCCAGGGTTTAGCTTATAAAACCCATGGCTGAGAAATATCTTTGTTCTCCTCCTCATCTGTCTTGCAGATGTGGTAGCTCTGGGCTGCACTTTGGCAGCACTGAAATGTCTCCTCCAGGCATCGTCCTCACCCTCAAATTCAAGGATGTCTTGAGGGCTTGTTTGCTCTGAGCATGAATATGAATCACATCTCCGTCTCAGCAGAGTCTAACTAACCAGTTCTCAGAAGGGACAGAAGCATGACCGGATACAGGAAAATGCACAGTCACAAACCTTGCACTTAAACATCTTTTCCACAGGAAGCATAAGGCTTTTAGGATAAAATATGGCAATTCATGCAAATCATACAGGAACTTGTGAAGACAAAAACCAAAACTTAAAAAATCTGTATTATTCTCACGGCTAAACAAGTTGTAGCCACAAGCTACAGCCCATTGCCAAGCTGGTCCATA
>CACVCL010030793.1:0-42129 GCA_902729485.2 Mus minutoides
CCTTCAGATTCTATTTTGTTGAATACTTTGAGAAGAACTGGAACTAGGTCTTCTTTGAAGGTCTGATAGAACTCTGCACTAAACCCATCTGGTCCTGGGCTTTTTTTGGTTGGGAGACTATTAATGACTGCTTCTATTTCTTTAGGAGAAATAGGGCTGTTTAGGTCATTAATCTGATCCTGGTTTAACTTTGGAACTTAGTATCTGTCTAGAAAGTTATCCATTTCATCCAGATTTTCCAGTTTTTTTGAATATAACCTTTTGTAGAAGGATCTGATGGTGTTTTGAATTTCCTCAGGATCAGTTGTTATGTCTCCCTTTTCATTTCTGATTTTGTTGATTTGGATGCTCTCCCTGTGCCCTCTAGTGAGTCTGGCCAAGGGTTTGTCTATCTTGTTGACTTTTTCAAAGAAACAGCTCCTGGTTTGATTGATTCTTTGGATAGTTCTTTTTGTTTCCACATGGTTGATTTCACCCCTG
The DNA here is from genome assembly GCA_902729485.2 of Mus minutoides. NCBI lineage: Eukaryota > Metazoa > Chordata > Mammalia > Rodentia > Muridae > Mus > Mus minutoides. The sequence continues at coordinate 481 of CACVCL010030793.1, forward strand.
AGTTTGATTATGTCCTGCCGTCTACTCCTCTTAGGTGACTTTGCTTCCATTTGTTCTAGAGCTTGCAAATGTGCTGCCAAGCTACTGGTGTAAGCTCTCTCCATTTTTTTTTTTTTTTATAGGAACTCAGAGCTATGAATTTACCTCTCAGGCATGCTTTCATTGTGTCCCATAAATTCGGGTATGTTGTGGCTTCATTTTCATTAAACTCTAGAAAGTCTTTAATTTCTTTCTTTATTCCTTCCTTGACCAAAGTATCATTGAGTAGATTGTTGTTCAGTTTCCAAGTGAATGATGGTGTTCTGCTACTTATGTTGTTATTGAAGAGCAGCCTTATTCCATCGTGATCTGATAGGATGCATGAGAAAATTTCAATATTTTTGAATCTGTTGAGGGCTGTTTTGTGGCCAATTATGTGATCAATTTTGGAGAAGGTGCCATGAGGTGCTGAGAAAAAGCTGTATCCTTTTGTTTTAGGATGAAATACTCTGTAGATATCTGTTTAGTCCATTTGTTTCATAGTTTCCATTAGTTCCACTGAGTCTCTGTTTAATTTCTGTTTCCAGGATCTGTCCATTGATGAGAGTGGGGTGTTGAAGTCTCCCACTATTATTGTGTGAGGTGCAATGTGTGTTTTAAGCTTTACTAAAGTTTCTTTAATGAAAGTGGCTGCCCTTGCATTTGGAGCATAGATATACAGAATTGAAAGTTCCTCTTGGAAGATTTTGCCTTTGATGAGTATGAAGTGCCCCTCTTTGTCTCTTTTGATAATTTTGGGTTGAAAGTTTATTTTATTCGATATTAGAATGGCTACCCCAGCTTTTTTCTTTGGGCCGTTTGCTTGGAATATTGTTTTCCAGCCTTTCACTCTGAGGTGGTGTCTGTTGTTTTTCCTGAGGTGTGTTTCCTGCAGACAGCAAAATGTGGAGTCCTGTTTGTGTAGCCAGTCTGACAGTCTATGCCTTTTTATGGGAGAATTGAGTCCATTGATATTAAGCGATATTAAGGAACAGTAATTGTTGCTTCCTGTCATCTTTGTTTTTAGAGTTGGGATTCTGTTCTTGTGGCTGTCTTCTTTTAGGTTTGTTGAAGGATTACTCTCTTGCTTTCTCTAGTGTGCCCCACTTTTTAATGGGGATATTTAATTTTCTGATGTCCACCTTCTTGAGTTCATTATATATTGGATATCAGTCCCCTATCTGATTTAGGATTGGTAAAGATCCTTTCCCAATCGGTTGGTGGCCCTTTTGTCTTGTTGACAGTATCTTTTGTCTTACAGAAGCTTTGCAACTTTATGAGGTCCCAGCCTTTGCTGTTTTGTTCAGGATTTTTTCCCCAGTGCCCATATCTTCGAGGCTTTTCCCCACTTTCTCCTCTATAAGTTTCAGTGTCTCTGGTTTTATGTGGAGGTCCTTCAACCACTTAGACTTGACCTTAGCAGAAGGAGATAAGAATGGATTAATTCACAGTCTTCTATATGATAGCTGCCAGTTGTGCCAGCACCATTTGTTGAAAAGGCTGTCTTTTTTTCCACTGGATAGTTTTAGCTCCATTGACAAAGATCAGGTGACCATATGTGTGTGTATTCATTTCTGGGTCTTCGATCCTATTCCATTGATCTACCTGTCTGTTGCTGTACCACTACCATGCAGGTTTTATTACGATGGCACTGTAGTACAGCTTGAGGTCAGGCATGGTGATTCCACCAGAGGTTCTTTTATTGTTGAGAAGAGTTTTTGCTAGTCTAGGTTTTTTGTTATTCCAGATGAACTTGCTAATTGTCTTTTCTAGATCCTTGAAGAATTGAGTTGGAATTTTGATGGGGATTGCATTGAATCTGTAGATAGCTTTAGGCACAATAGCCATTTTTACTATATTGATTCTGCCAATCCATGAGCATGGGAGATCCTTCCATCTTCTGAGATCTTCCTCAATTTCTTTCTTCAGAGACTTGAAGTTCTTGTGATACAAATCTTTCACTTCCTTCATAAGAGTCACACCAAGATATTTTATATTGTTAGTGACTATTGTGAAGGGTGATGTTTACATGATCTCTTTCTCAGCCAGTTCAACCTTTGTATAGATAAAGGCCATCGATTTGTTTGATTTAATTCTATATGAACCTACTGCACTAAAGCTGTTTATCAGGTTCATGAGTTCTCTGGTGGAGTTTTTGGGGTCACTTATATACACTATCATATCATCTGCAAATAGCAATAATTTGAGTTCTTCCTTTCCAATTTGTATCCCCTTGACTTCCTTTTATTGTCGAATAGCTCTGGCTAGGACTTCAAGTACTATATTGAATAGGTAGGGAGAAATTGGGCAGCCTTGTCTGGTCCCTGATTTTAATGGGATTGCTTCCAGTTTCTTTCCATTTAGTTTGATGTTGGCCAAGGGTTTGCTGTAGATTGCTTTTATCATGTTTAGCTAAGGGCCTTGAATTCCTGATCTTTCCAAGACCTTTATCATGAATGTGTGTTGGATTTTGTCAAATGCTTTCTCAGCATCTGAGGAGATGATCATGAGGTTTTTATCTTTGAGTTTGTTTATATAGTGTATTACATTGATGGATTTCCGTATATTAAACCATCCCTGCATTCCTGGACTGAAGTCTACTTGGTCATGATGGATGATTGTTTTGATGTATTCTTGGGTTCAGTTGGCAAGAATTTTGTTGAGTATTTTTGCGTCGATATTCATAAGGGAAATTGGTCTGAAGTTCTCTATCTTTGTTGTGTCTTTGTGTGGTTTAGGTATCAGAGTAATTGTGGCTTCATAGCATGAATTGGGTAGTGTACCTTCAGATTCTATTTTGTTGAATAGTTTGAGAAGAACTGGAACTAGGTCTTCTTTGAAGGTCTGATAGAACTCTGCACTAAACCCATCTGGTCCTGGGCTTTTTTTGGTTGAGAGACTATTAATGACTGCTTCTATTTCTTTAGGAGATATAGGGCTGTTTAGGTCATTAATCTGATCCTGGTTTAACTTTGGAACTTGGTATCTGTCTAGAAAGTTATCCATTTCATCCAGATTTTCCAGTTTATTTGAATATAACCTTTTGTAAAAGGATCTGATGGTGTTTTGAATTTCCTCAGGATCTGTTGTTATGTCTCCCTTTTAATTTCTGATTTTGTTGATTCCGATGCTATCCTTGTGCCCTCTAGAGAGTCTGGCCAAGGGTTTGTCTATCTTGTTGACTTTTTCAAAGAACCAGCTCCTGGTTTGATTGATTCTTTGGATAGTTCTTTTTGTTTCCACATGGTTGATTTCACCCCTGAGTTTGATTATTTCCTGATGTCTACTCCTCTTTGGTGACCTTGCTTCAATTTGTTCTAGAGCTTGCAAATGTGCTGCCAAGCTACTGGTGTAAGCTCTCTCCATTTTTTTTTTTTTTATTTTTTTTTTGTAGCAACTCAGAGCTATGAATTTACCTCTCAGGAATGCTTTCATTGTGTCTCATAAGTTTGGGTTTTGTGGCTTCATTTTCATTAAACTCTAGAAAGTCTTTAATTTCTTTTTTTATTCCTTTCTTGACCAAAATATCATTGAGTAGAGTGTTGTTCAGTTTCCAATTGAACGATGGTGTTCTGTTACTTATGTTGTTATTGAAGAACAGACTTAGTCCATGGTGATCTGATAGGATGCATGGGACAGTTTCAATATTTTTGAATTTGTTGAGGGCTGTTTTATTGCCAATTATGTGATCAATTTTGGAGAAGGTTCCATGAGGTGCTGAGAAAAAGGTATATCCTTTTGTTTTTTTTTTTTTTTTTTCCTTTTGTTTTAAGATGAAATATTCTGTAGATATCTGTTAAGTTCATTTGTTTCATAGCTTCCTTTAGTTCGACTGAGTCTCTGTTTAGTTTCTGTTTCCAAGATCTGTCCATTGATGAGAGTAGGGTGTTGAAGTCTCCCACTATTATTGTGTGAGATGCAATGTGTGTTTTAAGCTTTACTAAAGTTTCTTTAATGAAAGTGGCTGCCTTTGCATTTGGAGCATAGATATTCTGACTTGAAAGTTCCTCTTGGAAGATTTTGCCTTTGATGAGTATGAAGTGCCCCTCTTTGTCTCTTTTGACAATTTTGCGTTGAAAGTCTATTTTATTCGATATTAGAATGGCTACCCCAGCTTTTTTCTTAGGGCTGTTTGCTTGGAATATAGTTTTCCAGCCTTTCACTCTCAGGTAGTGTCTGTCTTTTTTCCTGAGGTGTGTTTCTTGTAGACAGCAAAATGTCGGGTCCTGTTTGTGTAGCCAGTCTGTTAGTCTATGTATTTTCATAGGAGAATTGAGTCCATTGATATTAAGCAATATTAAGGAACAGTAATTGTTGCTTCCTGTCATTTTTGTTTTTAGAGTTGGGATTCTGTTCTTGTGGCTGTCTTCTTTTAGGTTTGTTTCAGGGTTACTTTCTTGCTTTCTCTAGGGCAGAGTTTCCGTCCTTTTATTGGTGTTTTTCTGTTATTATCTTTTGAAGTGTTGGATTTGTGGAAAGATATTGTGTAAATTTGAATTTGTCATGGAATACTTTGGTTTCTCCGTCTATGGTAAATGAGAGTTTTGCTGGGTATAGTAGCCTGGGCTGGCATTTTTGTTCTCTTAGTGTCTGTAGAATCTCTGTCCATGATCTTCTGGCTTTCATAGTCTCTGGTGAGAAGTCTGGAGTTATTCTAATAGGCCTGCCCTCATATGTTACTTGACCTTTTTCCCTTGCTGCCTTTAATATTCTGTCTTTATTTATTGCGTTTGTTTTTCTGATTATTATGTGTTGGGAGGAATTTCTTTTCTGGTCCAGCCTATTTGGAGTTCTGTAGGCTTCTTGTATGTTTATGGGCATCTCATTCTTTAGGTATGGAAAGTTTTCTTCTATTATTTTGTTGAAGATGTTTGCTGGCCCTTTAGTTTGATAGTCTTCCTTCTCATCTACTCCTATTATTCTTAAGTTTGGTCTTCTCATTGTGTCCTTGATTTCCTGGATATTTTGTGTTAGGATCTTTTTGCATTTAGCATTTTCTTTGATTGTCTTGTCTATGCTCCCTATAGAATCTTCTGTGCCTGAGATTCTCTCTTCTATCTCTTGTATTCTGTTGGTGATGCTCATATCTATGGTTCCTGATTTTTTTCCTATGGTTTCTATCTCCAGGGTTATCTCCTTTTGATTTTTCTTAATTGTTTTACTTCCATTTTTAGGTCCTGGATGGCTTTGTTATATTCCATCACCTCTTTGGTATTGTTTTCCTGTAACTCTTTTTAAATGCTTCTTGTTGTTTATCTGTGTTTTCTTGCATTTCCTTCTTACAATCCTCCATCATCATCATGACCAGTGACTTTATATCCATGTCCTGTTTTTCTGGTGTGCTGTTGTATCTAGGACTTGAAGTGGTGGGTGAGTTTGGATCTGGTTATGCCAAGTACCCTTGGATTCTGTTGCTTCTGTTCTTATGCTTACCTCCTGTCATCTCTGCCCAAGGAGACCTGGTGTTGGTGCAGACCAGAAGGGAGCTTGTGTCCTGCCCTGGGCCTTTATCAATCTCCCAGCTTGTTTCTCAGGTCGCTCGAGATTGGGCCAGAACAGATGCTGAGTTCAGCAGCTCACCTGTGGTCCCAAGATAGCCTGGGCAGTCCTGAAGGGGCCTAGGGAGAGTGCATAGAGCTTGCACCCTTCCCCTGAGCTGGTGTGGGGTGCACTGGACCAGACTGGAAGGGAGAGTCTGTCCTGCTCTGGGCCTTTATCACTCTCCTGGCTGCTGTCTCCTGCGCCTGGTGCTTGAGCAGTGTGGGCCAGAAGGGAAGGGGTCCACTGTGCCCCTGTCTATCTCCCGGCTGCAGACTCAGGTCTCACGAGATTGGACAGGAACAGATCTGTGTTCCTCTCACCAGTGGTCCCTAGATTCCTAGGAGAGTCCTGCTGGCAACCCGAGTGGGTGTGCAGCCTCCTGGCCTTGCACCCTGCACTGTAGCTGGAGTGGTGTGGACCGGAAGGGAAGGGGTACGTTCCCCCCCTGTCTATCTCCCGGCTGCAGACTCAGGTACCACGAGATTGGACTGGAACAGATGTGTGTTGCTCTCACCAGTGGTCCCGAGATCGCTAGGAGAGTCCCACCGGAAACCTGGGTGGGTGCGCAGCCCCCGGGCCTTGAGCCCTGCGCTGGATTGGTGTGGACCGGAAGGCGATATTAAAGTTCTTTTGAAATTTATATATGATAGAATATACAGCCTTGGTGAATTTCATCATCAGACATGCTGAACTGATCTGCCTGAACTCCTGATGGTTTGGCTTTTCATCCAGATCCAGTCAGAACACAGACATCATAGACAAGCATTGGTGTGGTCCTCGTAAGGCCAACAAATTCCTTTATTTCCCTACCCTTTCACCTCCCTTCAGAAATATCTCAACACCCATATTCAGCTGGAAGTAGCTATGATGAGTCTTTGTCCCAGTTCCCTAGTCTTTAGGACTAGTGTGTGGTTATTATTGGTTTTCTTTGATATTAAATTTTGAAGTATATGGCTTAGACCCAGTCCTGCAATTCCTGGTATGATAAACAGATAGATATTTAAGGCAGTGAGTTAAGGGGAAAATAGGAAATTCATGGAAATTAGTTTATTGTTAGGGTGTTTTCAGTTATTTTAACCCTGAATATCCTGAGAGTAAGTTATAGAAAACAGTAAGATTACTTCACATAGATATTTGGTTTTCAAAAATGCAGAAGTACACAGAATGAGATGATTAAAGTTATTTATTCAATTGTTGTTGAGACTAGTCTGCTCCTGACAGTTTTCTCTGCTGTGGATTCAAAAAACACAGAGCATCTTTGGGTTTCTCCACATGTGGCAAAACAGCCTCTGGGTAAGAATTACCTCATTTCAACTAAAGACAATACTATCCAAAGAAAGAAACAATTGCAGGTTTAGATTGCTTAATTTTGCCAAGGCAGAGTAGGCTTGTCCATCATATTCATGTTTCTCAAAGTCTGTCTGATGACCCTGTCCAGTTGTCTGAAGATGGATGCTCCAACGTGCTGAGGTAAGGGACTGTCCAAGACTATAAATAGGCTAAATTTTGGAAGCTGTGTTAGGCTTCCTAAATATTTTCAGTTAAAATATCAGTCGTTCTTAGATTCCTTTTGGAGTTGAAAACATAATAGCCTACTAGCCAACCAAAGCTTTTTACTTTGAGAGGAACAATTTTGAGAGGATGGTTTTCAGATGGCATTCAATCTGAAGCCAAGATATAACTAGATGTGGAATTATAAGTCTTTTAATAAGAATAGATGACAGAGGTTCTATTTAATTAACAAAGATGATGAATTGTTTTTTAGTTTCTTGTACTTCATAAATTACAAAATAGTAAGAGTTGTGTTCAATTGTATCTGAGATAAAGGATTCTTTTATTGTACATAAATGGGGAAATGTTGTGGGTAGCCCTGGGGTTGATTATATTTGATGTTCATATCTTTTTACTCTGTGGAGTTGGAAAAGAAGGAATGAATCAGCACTCGGGAGATTTCCTGTAAACCTTCCCTGCTTAATTTGTAAAATAATGGAGAGCTAATGGCTGAACAGATAAAGGGAAAGCATTTTGAAGTTGAGAAAAAGAAAGGGGCAATGGAAGAGGGAGAGGACACAGAGGAGGAGGAAGAAGAAATGAAGAGAAGAAGCATATGACCTGGAAAAAATGCAAGTTCTAAAGGGTCACATAGATGTTTATGATGGTAGTGTAGTGGTTGATCTGCCCAATTTAGGCACAAAGCATATATTCATATTAATTGAGTTGTCCTTCAAGTACCAGTGAATATGTGTTAGAGATTTAATACAACACTTTACTATACCTGCATACAACATTCTCATGTACAGTTGCTTACTTATCTGTTCACAGTCATCAAATACTCTCCCATGTATGGCCATTTTGAATTGAGATGTGTCCTTCATTCACAACCAGCATAATGGTTTGGATACTCTTTCCTTAAAGATTTTTCTGAAGTGTCTGTTTTAGAAGTAGCCAACAAAGTTCCATCTAGGTAATGAAAACTTATGCATTGATAATATTATCTACAAAGTATTTTGAGTGGTTTTAGAACAAGATTTTGACATTGTGAAGAACTTTTCAAACTTCTCTATAGAAGAAGTCATCCTTTAATACTAATCATGGATTAATCATTGTTATAATTAGGGACAATAAAGCAACCTTTCTCTTTCCAGCTCACTAAAGCTGACAGTAAAATCCAGCCCTTTAAATCAATTACAATCATTGCTTAGATAAGAAGGAAGGTAAAGGAAAGAAAAGTAGGTAATGGGAATACGCATTAATATTTACCACTTCAGCTCTAAAATCTGTTAAAATTCAAAGTTTCCCTTTTACTTTTTTTATAACATATGCAGGGATTTCCTAAGAGGTGTCATAATGCTCTATATAATTTGTCTCCAGTTTCTCTTGTAACACTTAGTCAATGTTCTATCATATTTCCTTTGCCTATAAACGTTGATATACTAATACAGTATTGGGAGTTAACAATTACTGTGGTAGGACTCTTGGCATTTATGCCATTGATCCTTCTTTAAATTTGAACTCTCTGTTCTGGTTATGTCCTGTGTTTGTAAAATAGGAAAGCCTTGAGTTGTTTTTGAGGATATATAGAAATATCTTCCCCTGAAGCCTCCATCATTTCCCCGTACATTTCATCATGGTATGTTACATGTCTCACAAGAGTATTAACCTGAGTACCCAATTGTTGGGAAAGATACAGTCCCCATACATTTATGGGGATGTCATGGATATTAAAGCTCTAATTTGAAAATTGACCTTCTGCTCACGCACATTTAACTCAACGCTCTCTCTATTTTTTTTTTTATTTTTTTTTATTTTTCTTCTGTTTTTTTTAAGTTCTTGATAACTTTCTACTACCTGTGAACTTGATACACATCATTTAATTGGACAGGCTGTATTACAAAATTTCTGGAAAATAAAAGTTTCATATACTCATGATTAATTCAAGCAAATATTTCAATGCCATTTATTTCAAAATTTTATTTGGCTTTTATCAAAAAGAGCTGAGTATTAACATATTTTCTTGTAATTTCAAATACTCTTTTTTTGTATCTTAAATATGTTTTAGGAATTTTTTATTAGATATTTTCTTCATTTACATTTAACGTGCTAACCCCAAGCCCTCTATACCATCCCTCAGCCCTACTCCCCAACTCACCCACTCCCACTTCCTGGACCTGGCATTCCCCTGTACTGGGGCATATGTTCTTTGCAAGACCAAGGGCCTCTCCTCCCATTGATGGCCAACTAGGCCATCTTCTGCTACATATACAACTAGAGACATAGCTCTGGGCCATATTGGTTAGTTCATATTGTTGTTCCTCCTATAAGGTTGTATAACCCTCTAGCTTCTTGGTTACTTTTTCTAGCTCCTTCATTAGGGACCCTGTGTTCCATCTAATAGATGACTGTGATCATCCACTTCTGTATTTGCCAGGCACAGGCATAGCCTCACAAGAGAAAGCTATGTCAGGGTACTGTCAGCAAATCTTTCTGGCTTATGCAATAGTGTCTGGCTTTGGTAGTGGTATATGTGATTGATTCCAGGGTAGGGCAGTATCTGGATGGTCTTTCCTTCCATCTCAGGTCAAAACTTTGTCTCTGTAACTCCTTCCATGGGTATTTTGTTCCTCATGCAAAGAAGGAGTGAAGTATCCACACTTTGGACTTTCTTCTTATTAAGTTTCATGTGTTTTGCAAATTTTATCTTGGATATTCTAAATTTCTGGAATAATATCCTCTTATCTGTGAATGCATATCATGTATGTTCCTTTGTGATTGGGTTACCTCACTTAGGAAGATATCCTCCAGATGCATCCATTTGCCTAAGAATTTCATGAATTCATTGTTTTTACATGTTGAGTAGTAGTACCACATTTTCTGTATCCATTCCTCTGTTGAGGGACATTTGGGTTCTTTCCAGCTTCTGGCTACTAGAAATAAGGCTGCTATGAACAATGAACATAGTGGAGCATGTGTCCTAGTTGGAACATCTCTGGGTCTATGCCCAGGAGAGGAATTTCTGGATCTTCCAGTAGTATTATGCCTAATTTTCTGAGGCATTGCCAGACTGATTTCCAGAGTGGTTGTACCACCTTTCAATCCCACCAGCAATGGAGAAATGTTCCTCTTTCTCCACATGCTTGTCAGCATCTGCTGTCACCTGAATTTTTGAACTTAGCCATTCTGACTGGTGTGAGGCAGAATATCAGGGTTGTTTTGATTTGCATTTTCCTGATGATTAAGGATGTTGAACATTTTTTCAGGTGCTTCTCAGCCCTTCAGTATTCCTCAGTTGAGAATTCTTTGTTTAGTTCTGTGCCCCATTACTTAATAGGGTTATTTGATTTTCTGGAGTCCATCTTCTTGAGTTCTTTATATATATTGGATATTATTCCCATATCAGATTTAGGATTGATAAAAATCCTTTCCCAATTTGTAGGTGGCCTTTTTGTCCTATTGGCACTGTCTTTTGCCTTACAAAAGCTTTGTCATTTTATGAAGTCCCATTTTCTCTTCTCAATCCTATAGCACAAGCCATTGCTGTTCTGTTCAGTTATTTTTCCCTGTGCCCATATCTTCAAGACTTTTCTCTACTTCCTCCTCTATAAAATTCAGTGTCTCTGGTTTTATGTGGCGTTCCTTGATCCACTTAGACTTGACCTTAGTACAAGTAGATAAGAATGGATCAATTCACATTCTTCTACATGATGACCTTGAATTGTACCAGCACCATTTGTTGAAAATGCTGAATTTTTCCACTGGATGATTTTAACTCCCTTGTCAAAGATCAAGTGACCATGGGTGTTTGGGATAATTTTTGCATCTTCAAATCTATTCCATTGCTCTACTTTCTTTCACTGTACCAGTGCCATTCAGTTCTTTCTTTCTTTCTTTCTTTCTTTCTTTCTTTCTTTCTTTCTTTCTTTCTTTCTTTCTTTCTATCACAAATGCTCTGTAGTACACCTTCAGTTCAGGCATGCTGATTTCACCAGAGGTTCTTTTATCATTGAGAATAGTTTTGCTATCCTAGATTTTTTGCTATTCCAGATCAATTTGCAAGTTGACCTTTCTAATTCGGTGAAGAATGTAGTTGGAATTTTGATGTGGATTGCATTGAATCTGTAGATTGCTTTCAGAAAGATAGGCATTTTTCCTATATTGATCCTGCCAATCCATGAGCATAGGAGATCTTTCCATCTTCTGAGATCTTCTTGGATTTTTTTTCTTCAGAAACCATTTCCTTAGTTATAGTCACAGCAAATTATTTTATATTATTTGTAACTATTGTGAATGGTGTTGTTTCATTAATCTCTTTCTCAGCCTGTTTATCCTTTGTGTAAAGAAAGATCACTGATTTGTTTGAGTTAATTTTATATCTAGCTAGTGCACTGAAGCTGTTTATCAGGTTTAGGAGTTCTCTGGTGAAATTTTTAGAATCACTTATAAATACTATCATATCAATTTAAAATAGTGATATTTTGGCTTCTTCCTTTCAAATTTGTATGCCCTTGACCTCCTTTTGTTGTCTAATTTCTCTGGCTGGAAATTCAAGTACTATATTGAATATGTAGGGAGTAAGTGAGCACCCTTATCCAGTCCCTGATTTTAGTGGGATTGTTTCCAGCTTCTCTCCAGTTAGTTTCATGTTGGCTACTTGTTTATTGCATATCACATTCATTATGTTTAGGTATGGGCCTTGAGTTCCTGATCTTCCCATGACTTTTATCATGAAGGGGTGTTGGATTTTGATAAATGTGTACTCAGCCTTTAATGAGATAATCATGAGGTTTTTGTCTTTGAGTTTGTTTATATAGTAGATTATGTTGGTAGATTTCTGTATATTACACTATCTCGGCATCAGTAGGATGAAGCCTAGTTGATCAAGATGGATGATTGTTTTGATGTGTTCTTGGATTCAGTTAGCAAGAATTTTATTGAGTATTTTTGCATCAATATTCATAAGGGAAAGTCATCTGAAGTTCTCTTCTTGGGTCTTTATGTAGTTTAGGTATCAGAGTAATTGTGGCTTCATAGAATGAATTGGGTAGAGTACCTTCTGCTTCTATTTTGTGGAATAGTTTGAGGAGAATTGGAATTAGGTCTTCTTTGAAGGTCTGTTAGAACTCTTCACTAAACTCATCTGGTCCTGAGCATTTTTTGGTTGGGAGACTATTAATGACTGCTTCTATTTCTTTAGGGGATATGGGACTGTTGAGGTCTTTAATCTGATCCTGACTTAAGTTTGGTTCCTAGTATCTTTTTTAGAAATTTTTCCATTTCATCCATGCTTTCCAGTTTTGTTAGGTATAGCCTTTTGCAGTAGGATCTGATGATGCTTTGGATTTCCTCATGTTCTGTTGTTATGTCTCCCTTTTCATTTCTGATTTTGTTAATTTGGATACTGTCCCTGTGCCTTCTAGAGACTCTGGCTAAGGGTTTACCTATCTTGTTGATTTTCTCAAAGAAACAGCTCCTGCTTTGTTTGATTCTTTGAATAGTTCTTTTTGTTTCCACTTGGTTGATTTCAGCCTTGAGTTTCATAATTTCCTGCTGTCTACTCCTTTTGGATGAATTTTCTTCCTTGTTTTAGAGCATTTAGGTGTGCTATCAAGCTGCTAGTGTGTGCTCTCTCTAGTTTCTTTATGGAGACCTTCAGAGTTATGTGTTTTCCACTTAGGAATTATTACATAGTGTCCTATAAGTTTGGGTATGTTATGGCTTCTTTTTCATTAAACTCTAAAAATCTTTAATTTCTTTCTTTATTTCTTCCTTATCCAAGGTATCATTGATCAGAGTGTTGTTCAGTTTCCATGTGAATGTTGGCTTTCTATTATTTATGTTGTTATTGAAGGTCACCCTTTTTCTGTGGTGATCTGATAGTATGCATGGGTTAATTTCAATAATTTTGTATCTGTTGATGCCTGTTTTGTGACCAATTATATGGTCGATTTCAGAGAAGGTGCCATGAGATGCTGAGAAAAAGGTATATCCTTTTTTTTTTTTTTTTTTTTTTTTTTTTTTTTGATAAAATGCTCTGTAGATATATGTTGAATCCATTTCTTTCATAACTTCTGTTAGTTTCAATGTGTCTCTGTTTAGTTTCTGTTTCCAGGATCTGTCCTTTGATGAGAGTAGGGTATTGAAGTCTCCCATTATTATTGTGTGAGGGGCAATATGTGCTTTGAGCTTTACTATAGTTTCTTTAATAAATGTGGGCTTCCTTACATTTGGAGCATAGTTATTCAGAATTGAGAGTTCATTTGGAAAAAATTTGCCTTTGATGAGTATGAAGTACCCCTCCTTGTCTTTTTTGATAACTTAGCGTTGGAAGTTGATTTTATTTGATATTAGAATGGCTACTCCAGCTTGTTTCTTTGGACCATTTTGCTTGGAAAATTGTTTTCCAGCCTTTTTTCCTGAGGTAGTGTTTATCTTTTTCCATGAGGTGGGTTTCATGTAAACAGCATAATTTTGGGTCCTGTTTGTGTACCCAGTCTGTTAGTGTATGCATTTTTATTGAGTAATTGAGTCCATTGATATTAAGAGATAATCAGGAAAAGAAATTGTTCATTCCTGTTATTTTTGTTATAGTTGTTGTTGTTGGAGTTGGGATTCTGATCTTGTGGCTGAAGTCTTTTAGTTTGTTGAAGGATTACTTCCTTGCTTTTTCTAGGGCATAATTTCTGTCAGTGTGTTGGTGTTTTCCTGTTATTATCTTTAGAAGGGTTAGAATCCGGGAAAGATATTTTGTGAATTTGCTTTTATCATGGAATACTTTGTTTTCCCCATCTATGTTAATTGAGAGTTTTGCTGGGTTTAGTAGCCTGGGCTGGCATTTGTGTTCTTTAGGGGTCTGTATAATGTCTGTCCAGGATCTTCTGCCCTTTATAGTCTCTGGTGAGAAGTCTGGTGTCATTCTATTTGGTCTGCCTTTATATGTTACTCGATCTTTTTCCCTTACTGCTTTTCGTATTCTATCTTTATTTAGTGCATTTGTTGATTTGATTATTATGTGTCTGGAGGAATTTCTTTTTTTGATCTAGTCTATTTGGAGTTCTGTAGGCTTCTTGTATGTTCGGGGGCATTCCTTTCTTTAGGAATGGGAAGTTTTCTTCTATAATTTTTCGAAGATTATTTTTGGCCAGTTAAGATGAAAATCTTCAGTCTCATTTATACCTATTCTTATTTGGTTTGGTCTTTTCATTGTGTCTTGGATTTTCTGAATGTTTTGGGTTAGGAACTTTTTGCATTTAGCGTTATTTTATTGTTGTGTCCATGTTCTCTATGGAATCTTCTATACCTGAAATTCTCTCTTCCATCTCTTGTATTCTGTTGCTAATGCTCAGATCTATGGTTCCTGATTTCTTTCCTAGGGTTTCTATCTCCAGAGTTGTCTCCCTTTGGGTTTTATTCAGTGTCTCTACCTCCATTTTTTAGATCTGGGATGGTTTGTTCGATTCTATCACCTGTTTGGTTGTGTTGTCCTGTAATTCTTTAAGTGAGTTATTAATACCATTAACATCCCCTACCAGCATCATGAGATATGATTTTAAATCTGAATCTTGCTTTTTGGGTCTGTTGGGGTATCCAGGGTTTGCCATGGTAGGAGTGCTGTGTTCTGATGATGTCGAGCGTTCTTGGTTTCTGTTAGTAAGGTTCTTTTGTTTGCCTTTCACCATCTGGTAATCTCTGGTATTAGATGATCTAGCTGTCTCTGGCTGAAGCTTGTTCTTCCTGTGATTCTTTAGCCTCTATCAGCACTCCTGGGAGACCAACGCTTTCCTGAGTCCCAGTGGACAAAACACTCTCTGCAGGCAAGCTCTCCTCTTGCAGGGAATTTGCACAGAAGTTTGGAGCTCAGATCCACCTCCTCAGTCCTGAGGTCAGAGCCCTCCCTGAAGGCTGACTCTCCTCTGGCAATGAAGGTGCCCAGGAGTGTGGGTCTCAGTGCTGTCTCCTGGCTGAGGATGAAGGCCTGAAAGGACCCTGTCCAAGAAGCTCTGTTGCTTCTGCTGCCTATGTGCTCTCTTGTGTAGATTGGCCTCAGTGATCCCAAGATTCTGGTTGTTCTAAGTCTTGCCTTTGTCCTTTGCCCCTGTTGCTCTTAGCACAAGAAACTCTGTTTTTTTTGGAAAAAAATGTTGCATTACACTCAACAGAGATCTCAAGATCCTGGGTGTGCTAGGGTGCCTGAAGTATGTAGAGTCCTCTGGGGACCTTGGGACCCTCTACCGAGATTGTGCCCAACATGGCGCAGGGGTGGTGCCAACCAAAATGAACCCAAGCCACTGGTTGTTCAGGTGTCCTTTGTTTCTGTTCCTGCTAGTACAAGACCCTCTGGGTTTTTTGGAACAGATGTTGTGTTCCACTCACCAGTGATCTCAAGATCCTGAGTGTGCTAGTGTTCCTGCAGCGTGGAAAGTCCTCTGGGGACCTTGGAACCCTCTGCTGAGATTGTGCCCAAGATGGCCAATACTCTTGTTTTCCCCCTATAGCAGATTTTCTTTGTAGCTAGGGATACAGCGGCATCAGGGAAATCCCACTAATATCATTCAATTTTATTACACACATTTTCACAGACCATGTGTTTTAACTCTATTTTGAATTCTTAATTTATCATACCTAGATTCACACTGGAACTTTGAATACTTGATTGAAAAATTTTCACCAGCAATTCTTTTGTCCCTGTAGGCAGAAGACCATATATTGAATTAGTTTCTATATTTATGTCCTTGAAGTTTAAGGCAATTGAGTAGGATGATATGTCTACCACCATGTCTAGAGCAGCACTGCTTGGCATAACATATAGTAGATATTCATTATTTCATTGAGATACTATTCACTGCAAATTCTTTCCTAGTTAACAAAGAGATACAGCTTGCATTTTTCACTGTGAGGCCGCCAGCTAGGTCCTCATTTCATTTTCTGATGTCAGGAAAATATGCTGTTTATCCCTCTTGGACTTATGCTCTTTGTCCCAATGGTAGTACTTGTCTCATAACATAAACACACATGGAATGTAGACTTTCATTCTGAGTTATACTTAGGAAAACCATTGCCCTAGAGATGCCTTGTTTCATCTTATGTTGCAAATGAACAAATTTCCCCACAATAAAAGCACCAGACATTTTGATATCAGGTACCTATAGCAGCTTGTATACGATATATTTGCAAAGGACCATATTTTCTTCAACTGGATCTCTATAGATGTAAACCATGGAGTTCTCAATGTATTGGATTATATAGTGTGGTACCATTATACATATTACAACCAATATCAGTTGTATCCCTCTCTATTCTACCATATGTTGTGCCTCAGAATTTAATGGTCTAAGTACGTGTTTATTCACAATGTATTCACATTTTCAAACAGCAAGATCAATATCATAACCTGCCTTGCATCTGGATATCATATGAATTTGTTCATGGCTGTGATGTTAATTAAATATCAGTTAAGGTTACTACATAGAGTATACAATCTTTGCAAATAAGATAGAAATTTGCTCATCAAGTTTGTACCCAGAAACTTCAAGCTGCAAAGCCATGATGTCCTTTCTATTTCAGCATGTTTGAATTGAGTCTGATTTTGGATTCAGAGTATTGCCCTTGAATTGGCACATGATCTCTGAGTATTATCATTGCACTTGTTTGGCTTCATGGATCAGTAATCCCAGCTGGTACATAGCATTTGATGTTTTAGTGAAAGTTTCCCTAGCATGAGAGATGTCCCTTTCATTTTGGGGTGAACATGTCAGACCAATTTTTCTACCTTCTCCTCTATGTATCCCTGCTTGATTTGATTAACTCTTTTCACAATTCAAGCTAAAAACAGTGTAAGATATTCAGATGCATAAAAGCCTTTTACACCTCTCAAATACCACATCATACCACTTGTCTCAGCAAATCTGATGAATTTCAGAAAGAGAATTAAGTTTTCTCTATATATAGAATTATCTAAACCACTTATTGACAGCATTGTAAACTCAGCACTGAACTGCTCTGCTATTATGCAATAATTTTCATGCATATTATTTTGATATTGTTCTCCAATCTCTGATAATTATAATGAAATATGCCTGGAAATAGTTAAGGGTTCCCAGTGTCCATGAGTCAGTCCATCGATATGGATGCCTTTATATTGCCTTAGTCCATGTTGAATATATTATCATATTACTGTCTCTCCAGTGCTGTGGTACCCACAGATTCCCAAGTATTTCCATGTCTGTTTGTGTCCAGAGTCTGATTTTGAGTAACTACCTTTTAATTTTAAATCTTCTGCATTTCAGAATTTGAGATATATTCTATTCCCTAAACATTATAACTTTTTTGCCTTTACAATACTGATCCTGAAAAGCATGCTAGATCCCAATATTTAAGCACTTTTTTGTGTGTTCTTATACCTTCTTATTTGAATATATTTTGAATGTGGGTTATAAAGTTTTATTCCAAAAGAGTGCTCCTGTGCAAATGGTAACTAGTTACCACCTTCCATATTTGTGGAATTATAAGCTAACATCTACCCCCATCATTTTTTCCTTCAAAGCCTTGATTAGTATTGTGCATAGCAGAATCCCTCTTTGTTTGATTTTTGTTTTGATTTTGATTCATGCTTTATTCCTGTGAGGAAATTCCTGTGGGAATGTCAACAAGCCTCCTTAAAATGTTTTATCCTCAACAATGAAGGCATATGACTTCTTTCTATAGTTTTTTTTTAATTTATGCATTATGATATACTTGCAATTATTTCAATAGATAGTGAGCCATGAAGTTGAAGTACATCTCCATATAATTGAAATAGTCAAGATTCAGCAATGAGGCATTTGTCCTGATGCTATATGAGGAAAGATTGTCACACCCACATCCTTCTTTAAGGACACCCAACTCTGACATATATCACCCTTCATTACATGATGCATAACTCATCACTGATTGCATGCAACTTATGTTACAAAAAGGAGGAACTTCTTTTCATATCACATCGGGAAAGGTATAGTTATTGAGATTAAGCTGCATAGTTGGCTTACCTTCAGATTGATCATCCTCACATAGCCTACTGTTAAAAGTAGCTAATTGTTTCTCTCCAAATAGATCTTGGTAGAGAAAAGAAATTTTATTCACCTTACAGGTGACCCACAGTGTCCAGTGACTCCAAGGAAGTCAACTGTGGTGAACCAGTGAGTTATTTGGTATTTCTCACTCAAATGGATAAGAGGTTAATGAATTGAGCCTCGATGGTTAAAAGTCAGATACATGTACATCTCTATACATTACTCTGCACTGTGAGTATGGACACACGTTTCAATATAGACCTCTATCATTAACTTGAATGGAAGTCAACATTGTTAAAGTTGTTTCAGTAATTCATATAAAGGCAACTCCTACTTTTAAAAGCAGCATTATATAAAGCTCCACCAGTAAAGCATAGAATATAGGGACAAAATTTGAATTAAGGCATTCATTATTTCCCAACTGCTTATATAATGGCCATATTGCATTCACTGAAGTCATCTAGATTAACTAGATGGGCTTTTTTCAGAGAGAACTTTGGCAAGAATGTACATGAGTTTGTACTTTTTAATTTTGTGGTCTACATACATCACATATAAAGATGTGTTTATTTAAGATATTTTCATGAAGACCTATCACAATAAATTCCAGTTCTCGACTCTCACAAAAAATATCATTTTCTCTATCTACTAGGTTGTCTTTAACTCCCAGACAATATTGGTTTTTATATTAACATCACACATATATAATAATTTACTTGTATCTATGTTAAGTCTTCAATCTAAGAACAGGAAAACCATGATATCTGTTGTGCTGCATTATATAAGTTAAAATATTAACCTTATGTTGCATTCACCTCATGGCCTAAAAATGATCATTATATTGATTGGAATTCAACTAATGTGAGATAAAAAAATCACTGCCCCCAAACCCAGAATGGGATTGGGAAGGGATATAGGCTTCAGCAGGCTGGGTTTGAAGGTGGCTGGGTTTGAGGGGCCGACAGAGAATGACTTTCAAAGTTTTCCTTTTTACTTTTTCATACAATAAATAGGGATTTCCCAAGAGGTGTCCGAATCCTCTATATACTTTGTCTCTAGTTTCTCTTGTAACATATAGTCAATTTCCTATCATATTTCCTTTGTCTGTAGACATTGATCTACCTATACAGGCTTGGTAGGTAACCAATTCTGTGGTACCACTCTTGGCAATTAAGACCTTGCTCCTCCTTTAAATTTGATATCTTTGTTCCAGTTATGTCCTGTGTTTATAAAATAGGCAAAGCTTTGGGTTGTTTTTGAGGATATATAAAAATATCTTGCTCTGAAACCTCCATTGTTTCCCCCTACATTTCATCATGGTACATTTCTTGTCTCATGAAAATATTAACCTGTATACACAAATGTTGGGAAATATCTAGTCCTCATACATTTATGGGCATTTCATGGATATAAGACCTCAAATTTGACACTTGAACTTCTTCTCACACATATTAAATTTAACTTTCCTCTTAAAAAAAATTCCTGATAACTTTCTACTACCTATCAACTTGTTATAAAACTTTTAATTTGGTCAGGCTGTATTACAAAATTTCTGGGAAATCAATGTTTCATAAGCTCCTATTTCAATCAAGCCTTCTATTTCAATTCCATTTACTTCTAAATTTTATCTGGCCTTTAATCATGAAGAGCTGAATATTATCGTACTTTCTCGTACTCCCAAACACTCTTGTTCTTTCACCTGTAGCAGAATTTCATAGCAGCTAGGGATACAATGACATCAGGGAAATACCACTAATACCATTAAATTATATTTTACACTTTTTCACAGACCATATGTTTTATTGTTATTTTGAAATCTTCATTGACCCTACCTAGATCCACACTGGAACTTTGAATACTTGATTGAATCTTTTCCAACAGCCACTCTTTTTTGTCTGTAGGAAAAAGACCATAAATTGAATTAGTTTCCCTTTTTGTATCATTGCGGTTTGTGGAGACTGAGTAAGATGTTTTCTATTGCCATGTCTAGAGCAGCACTGCTTGGCATAACACATACTAGATCTTCATTATTTCACTGAGGTACTATTCACTGCAAATTCTTTCCTAGCTAAAAATGGGTAACAGCTTGGCTTTTTCACTGTGAGACCTCCAGCTAGGACCTCATTTCATTTTCTGATGTCAAGAAAATTTGTTGTTTATTTCCCTTGGTCCTATGCTCTTTGTCCAATGGTAGTACTTATCTCATAAAATAAACACATGTGGAATATAGACTTTCATTCTGATTTATGCCCAGGACTATCATTGTTCACTATTATGTTGCAAATGAACAAGTTTCCCACAGTAAAAGCACTGGACATTTTGAGACCACATACTTATAAAATCTTGTGCACAATATATTTGCAAAGGACCATATTTCCTCCAACTGGATCTCTAAACATGTAAACCTCAGAATTCTCTAGGTATAGAATGACTGAGTGTAGCACCATGATATATATTAGCACCAATATCAGTTGTATCCCTTTACATTCCACCATAGGTTGTGCCTCAGCCATTAGTGGTCTAAGTACTTTTTCATTCACAAGGAATTAGCACTTTCAAACATCAAAATCCCTATCATAACCTGTCTTGCATCTGGATATCATATGAATTTTTCATGGCTGTGACCAATATTAATTAAATATCAGTGAAGTTTTCTAAGAGATTTTAAAATCTTTACAAATATGATAGGAATTTTCTCTGCTCATCAATCTTTTCCCCAGGAAATTAAACCTTCAAAGCCATGCTGTTCTTTCTATTTTAGCATGGTCTAAATGAGTTTGAATTTGGATTTCAGAGTATTGCCCATGAATTGACAACTTCTCTCTGAGTACCATCATTCCACTTGGTCGGTTTCATGGATCAGTTATCCCAGCTGGTACATATCCTTTGATATTTTAGTGAAATTTTTCCTAGCATGCTAGATATCACTTTCATTTTTTCAGTGAACCTAGCAGACCATTTTTTCTACCTCCTCCTCTGTGTATCCCATCTTGATGACATTAACTCTTTTCAGCACTCAACCTAAATAACAGTGTAAGTCATTCAGATCTGTCTAAGCCTTTCCACCTCTCAAAGATCATATCATACTACTCATCTCCACAAATCTGATGAAGTACAGAGAAAGACAGATTTGCTATTACACAATAGTTTTTTGATGCCTGTGTTTTTGCTACTGTTCTCCATTCTCTGCTAATTTTAAAGAAACATGTCTTGCAAACTTTATATGCCCCAGTACAGGGGAATGCCAGGGCCAAGAAGTAGAAGTAGATGGGTATGGGAGCAGGGTGGGGGGAGAGTATAGGGGGCTTTTGGGATAGCATTTGAAATGTAAATGAAGAAAATATCTAATAATTTTTTTTAAAAAGAAAGAAAGATGTCTAGAAATAGTTAAGGTTTCCCAGCACCTGTGTGTCAGTCCGTCAGTTTGGATGTCTTTATATTGCCTTATCCTGTGTTGAATGCATAGGCATATTACTGTTTCTCCAGTTCTATGGTACCCACATTTTCCCAAGAATTTCCATGTCCAGTTGTGTCCATAGTCTGGTTTTTGAATAACTTGTTTTTAACTTACAATCTTCTGTACTTCAATTTTGAAGATATAATCTATACCCTAAACATCACAAGTCTTTTCCTTTCCAACACTGAACCTGAAATGTATGCTATATCCAAATATTTGAGCACTATTACCCTGTGGGGTTTTTTATAATTTTAATATATTTTGAATAAGGGTTGTAAAGTTTTATTCTAAAAGAGTGCTCCTTTGCAACTGGTACCTAGTTCCCTCCTTGCATATTTGCAAAATTAAAAACAAACATCTTCCCTCACCCCCTTTTTCTTTAAAACCTTGATTAGTATTGAGTATACTAGAAATCCTCTTTGTTTGATTTTTGTTTTGTTTTTCATTCATTTTTCATTCTTGTGTGAAATTCAACAAGCCTCCTTTAAACGTTTTATCCTTAACAGTGAATGCATATGGCTGCTCACCATAGTTTCTTCTAATTTGTGCATTATAATTGCAATTATATTTGAATAGATAGTAAACGATGCATTGAAATGCATCTCCTTATTACTGAAACAATCAAGATTCACCAATGAGTCATTTGTCCAGATGCTATGTGAAGAAAGATTGCTATAATCACAACATCCTTCTATAAGGACACCCGACTCTAAGATATATCATCCTTCGTTACATGATGCATAACTCATCACTGATTACATGCAACTTATGTTACAGAAAGGAGGTAATTCTTTTCATATCACATAAGAAATGTGTAGCTATTGAGATTAAGCTGAAAAGATGGCTTATATTTAGATTGATCATCCCCACACACCTTACAGTTTAAAGTAGCTAATGGTTGTTCTCCAAGTAGTTCTTGGGAGACAAAAGAAATTTTATTTACCTTACTGTGTGACCCACAAATGACCAGTGATTCCAAGGAAGTCAACTTTGGTGAACTTTTAAGTTTATTTAGCATTTTTCATACAATTATTGGTAATATGTTGATGAATTGAGCCTTGATGATTAAAATTTAGATTGCTGTATATCTATATATTACCTTGGATCATGGGTATGGACACATATGTTTCAATATAGAGCTCTATCATTAACTTGAATGGGAATCAGTATTGTTAAATTTGTTTCAGTAATTCGCATAAAGGCCACTCCAGCTATTTGGAACAGCATTCTCTAAAGCTGTACTAGTAAAAGCAGAGATGACAGGGACAAAATATGAATAAAGGCATTCAGAAACATTCATTCCCAGCTGCATTTATGATGGCCACACTACATCCATTGAAGACATCTAGATTAAATGGATGAGCTCTAGTCATATAGAACTTGGGCAAGAATGTACATTTCTGGTTTTTCTTTTTGTTGCTAATATACATCACATATAGAGATGAATTTATTTAATATATTTTGTTGAAGACATATCACAATAAATAGCAAATACTAACCCTCACCAAAAAAAAAATCATTTTCCTATGTCTCTTTGGTTGCCTTTTCTTCCAAGCCAAGCTTGGTTTTTATATTAACATCACACATACATCACGCTGTACTTTATCTACATTAAATCTTCAATCCAAGACAAGAAATATCATTTCGGTTGCTGTGCACAGTATATGTTAAAATATTAATTTTATGCTGAATTCTCCTCATGGCCTAAAAATGAAAACTATACTATTTGGAGAAGAATGAAACTTTATATTAGGCAGATAAAGAGAAGGTGGCGTGGAAAGTAGGGAAAGAGAAGATGAAGATAATGGAAGAGGGAAAGGACACAGAGGAAGGGGAAGAAGAAGTAAAGAGGAGCAGAAACACATGGTATGGAGAAACCTCAAGTTTAAAAGGGTCTCATAGTTGCAGATGATGGTAATGTAGTGGTATATCTGCCCAATTTAGACACACAGCAGGTATCCATATTAAGTGGGTTGGATTTTCATTGCTGAGCCAATTTTTAGTTGGAGAATGGCCACAACAAAATGGAGCCCAAGTTATTGACTGGAACTCAACTAACATGAGATAAAAAGTTATTGCCCCTAACCCCCTGGATGGGCTTGGCAGGGATATAGGCTGCAGCAGGCTGGATTTGAAGGTGGCTGGGTTTGAGGGGCCTACAGAGAATGACAAAGGGGCATCTACACTGGAGAGAGATTTTCTGTGTTCTCTACCATTTATCCTTCACTTCTCACACTGCCTCTCCCACACCAAACAATGACATAGACAATGTAGGTCTTTTTACATTTAGCTACTCCCTGTGAATAAAGAATCTGGAATCAAAGGTACAAAGTGCTATGGACCAGGTAATTCATTGATATAAAGATAGAAATATAACCTTTTGCTACTTAAAGATGGGGAATTTCACATGTAGTTCAGAACTAGGTAGGGAATATTAGTCACTGATTCCAAGATTAGAGAGCAGTGATATTGTCTGCTATGTAGAGGTATTAATCAATAGAAGTCTGTGGCTACAGGTAGAGAGCTTAATAGATAAATATTATAATATTTGTTAATTAAATAAATTTCTGTGGCTCAATGTAGAGAGCAAAATAATAGATGTTATAAAAGGATGGCTTCACTAGGTGGACAGTTTAACAATTAAAAACTATCTGCTTCCTGTAGGCAGATATTAGTGAAGGTTTGAAATAGTTTCTTTAAAAGTGATATAAAGATATATTGTTCTAATAACTACAATAGGATATTTATACTTTGTCTAATGTGATCTCCACGGGAATTCTGGGTTTAAATCCTGTTTTGAAAAGCTGCCTTTTATAAGCAGGTATAAATAATCATGTGAATCAATTTAAAAAATTCTGCAGGAGATTCATATTCACTAACATGGACTCCACAAGAATTTAGGGTTAATATACTGTCTTAACAAATTAGAAGGCCCTAAAGAGGCTAAACTTTGTGTGATACTGAGTATTTTGTTTGTTTTATTTTTCCACTGGAACAAAGGGCAAGCTACATTTTTTGTGGTTCCTGGTATAAATACATGCTGATTTTGGGACATTTTTCTTTGTGTTTTTAGAAATGTTGATTAAGGTATTTACAACTTCAAGAGTATATTGATCATATTTAATAGAGGGAGACTCAGTGAAAAATTAGATTCTATAGAATAAAACAAAAATGTTATCTTGATGGTATGAAAGTTTTGTTTTGAGATTTTTATATTAAAGAATATACACCTTTGGTGAATTTCATCATCACACATTTTGAACTAACTTGCCTGAACTCCTGATGTTTTGGTTTTACATCCAGATCCAGTCAGGACACAGACATGAGAGACAATCATTGGTATGGCCTTCTTAAGGCCAAAGAGTTCCCCATACCCCTACATATCCTCTTCCATTCAAAAATGTCTCAACACCCATATTCTTCTTGAAGAAGTTATGAGAGTCATCGTACCAGCTCCATAGTCTTTAGCACTGGGGTTGGTTGTTATTGGTTTTCTTTGATACTAAAATTTTGAAGTACAGGGCTTAGACCCAGTCTTTCTATTGCTGTTATTATAAGGAGTTATGACATGCTTAAGCCTGTGAATTAAGTACCAAATAGAAATTTCATGGAGCTGAGTTCAGATAGGGTGTTTTAAGTCATTTAATAAGAAATGCCTGAGAGTGAGTAAAAGAGAACATTCCAGTTTACTTTACATAGATAGTTGGTTTTTTAAAATGTCAAAAGTCCTCAGAATATGATATTTAATGTTATTTATTCACTTCTTGTTGAGACTAGTTTGCTCCTAAACGTTTTCCCAGTCTTGGATTCAAAGAAGTATCTGAGCATCTTTGAATTACTCCAGATGTGGTGAAAAAGTCACTAGACAAGAATTGCCTCATTTCATCTACAGACATAATACTGTCCAAAGTAAGGACACAAATATAGATTAAGACAGCCTGATTATGCCAAGACAGAGTAGGTTTGTCCTTAATATTCCTGTTTCTTAAGTCTGTCAGATGACCCTGCCTAGAAATAAGGTACTACCCAAGTGATCAACGGTCTTTTTAAATAGGTGGTTTGGGATGCTGTGTTAGGCTTCCTATATATTTTCAGTTAATATCCATCCTTCTTTGATCTCTGATGGGATTGAAAACATATATATTCTCTTAGCCAACCCATAGTTTTTACTTTGAAAGGATCATATTGGATGGCATGTTCGTCAGATGGCATTCAATCTAAAGCCAAGACATATAGAATTATAAAGTTTTAAGTATGTATAGAAGACAGAGGTTCTGTTTAATTAACAAGCATGATGAACTGGGTGTTAGGTCTCTCCTACTTTATAAATTATAAAATAGTAATAATTGTATTCAATTAAATCTGAGATAAAACACTTTAATTGGATAGAAAGGGGAAGTGTTTTGGCTAGCAAAAAGGCTGTTTATTTTTATGTTAATTCCTTTCTCTGTGAGGGGTTGTGAACAAGGAATGAGTCAGCACTCAGATGATTTCTAAAAACCTTCCCAGATTAACTTGTAAATTAAAGGACAGCTGATGACTGAGAAGATAAAGGAGGATGGTTAAAAAGTTTAA
Source organism: Mus minutoides (assembly GCA_902729485.2). NCBI lineage: Eukaryota > Metazoa > Chordata > Mammalia > Rodentia > Muridae > Mus > Mus minutoides. Next base: position 26,614 of record CACVCL010030793.1, read on the forward strand.
GGGGAGAAGAAGAAAAAATGGAAGAGGGAGAGGATGCAGAGGAGGAGGAAAAAGAAGAAAAGCAGAGCAGAAACACATTGCCTGGAGAAACATCAAGTTCTAAAGGGTCTCATAGATTTGGAAGATGGTAGTGTAGGGTAGATATACTCAATGTAGGTGCACAGCATATATTCATATTAAATGAGTTGTCCTTTCATTACTGGGACATATTTGTGGTGGATATTTACTGCAAAACTTTATTATGTATGCATGCATACCACATTCTCATGTACAGTAGGTTACTTATATGTTCACAGACATCAAATACTCTCCCATGAATGGTCACTTTGAATTAAGGTATGTCCTTCATTCACAGCCAGCATAATGAATTAGATACTCGTTCATGACAGGTTTTTCTGAAGAATCTGTGTTAGAAGCAGACAACAAACTTTCATCCAGGTAATGAAAAATTGTGAACTGACAAAATTATCTACAAAATATTTCCAGTGGTTCTTGAACAAGATTTTGACATGGTGAAGGACTTTTCATCCTACCCTATAGAAGAAGTCATCCTTCAATAATTTTCATGGGTTAATCATTGCTATAGTTATGGACAATAAAGCAAATATTTCTCTTTCCCTCTAACAAAAAGAGACAGCAAAATGCAATACTTTAAATCAATTACCATCATTGCTTAGATAAGAAGGAAGGTAAAGAAAACAAAAGACTGTAATGGGAAAACTCATTAATATTTACCACTTCAGCTCTAAAATCTATTAACATTCAAAGTTTTGCCTTTTACATTCTCATAACATATGCAGGGATTTCTCAAGAGTTGGCAGAATATACTATATCCTATGTTTCCAGTTTCTCTTGTAATACATAGTCAATCTCCTATCATATTTCATTTGTCTACAGACATTGATCTACTATTCCAGGCTTGGGAGGGAACTAAAAGATCCTTACAGAGAGAAAAAAAAATTAAGCCTCTAGACCTGTGTACAAGATAGCTCCATTGTTCTAGGATGCCAGGTGTTTGCAGTTTTTGCCAGGTGTTTGCAGTTTTTGCTTTTCCATAGCCCAATGCCAGGTGTTTGTGGTTTTTGTGTCTTTATAAACCCCTTACCCCTTGAGCTTGTCATTGACTCCTCTACCCCTGCATGGGATACAAGTCTTCCCCAGTGCACTGGTCTTTCCCTAATAAACCTCTTGCAGTTTGCATCGAGATCATTTCTCGTGAGTGATTTGGGAGTCATCTATCCTGAGTTAGAAGGTGGGGCAGTCCTCACACTGTGGGTCTTTCAGAACCACTTGTTATGTTAGGACTTGGCATTTAAGCCCTTGCTCCTCCATTAAATTTGGACTCTCTGTTCCAGTTATGTCCTGTGTTTGTAAAATGGGCAAAAGCTTGGGTTGTTTTTGAAGATATTTATCAATATCTTCCCCTGAAGCCTCCATAATTTCCCCCTACAGTTCATCATGATACGTTTGTCTCACAGGAATATTAACCTGTCTACCCAAATGTTGTGAAAGATCCAGTCCCCATTTATTTATGGGCATGTCATGGATATAAGACCTCTATTTTGACACTTGACCCTCTGCACACACAAATTACTCTCAACATGCTCTTTTTTTCTAATTCCTAATAACTTTTCTGCTACCTATGAACTTTGTAAAAACATTAAATTTAGGCAATCTGTATTTCAAAAATTTGGGAAATAAAAGTTACATAAGCTCTTATTTCAATTAACCATCCTATTTCAGTGCCAACTTCTTCTTTCACCTGCTGAAGATTTTCATTACAGTTAGGGATACAGTGGTATCAGGGAAATCCCACTAATCCCATTAAATTTTATTACACATATTTTCAAAGACCATGGGTTTTATTTCTATTTTGAAATCTTCATTGATCATACCTATATCCACAAACGAACTTTGAATACTTGATTGAATAATTTCCAACAGCAACTCTTTTGTCCCTGTGGGCAAAAGACCATACATTGTATTAGTTTCTCTTTTTGTATCATTGAGGTTTGTGGGAATTGAATAAGATGTTTATCTATTGCCATGTCCAGAACAGCAATGCTTGGCATAGCATATTATTGAAAAAAAAATTTTTATGGTTTTAGAGCTTTATTATAGAAAAGCAGGGAGAAAGGAGGGAAGGTAGAAAGAGAGAGGCTGGCCAGGGGGGAAGGGAAAGAGAAAGAGGGCTAGAGAGTAAGAAAGGTAAAAGCTTAAAGAGCCTGAAAAAGTTTATATTCAGCAGTGAGGCATTTGGCCTGAAATTATCTGAAGAAAGTTTGCCACAATCATATCTTTATTTAAGGACAATCAACTCTGACATATATCATCCTTCATTACATGATTTATAACTCATCACTGACTACATGCAACTTCCAGGAAGGAGGCACATCTTTTTATATCATATGGGAAAAGTTATAGCTATTGAGTTTAAGCAGCACAGATGGCTTATCTTCATACTGATCATCCTCAAAAAGCTACATTTAAAAGTAGCTAATTGTTGCTCTCCAAATAGTTTTTGGTAGACAAAAGACTTTTATTCACCTTACAGGGGGACTCACAAATGACCAGTGACTCCAAAGAAGTCAACTTTGGTGAACCAACAAGGTTTTATTTTGTACTTCTCATACAATTATGGGTAAGAGGTTAATGAATTGAGCTTCAGTGATTAAAAGTTACATACCTGTATATCTATATATCTATATTTTACACTGTCTGCATCATGGGCATGGACACACATGAGTATATATATATATATATATATATATATATATATATATATATACAAATTGTATAGGAATCAACATTGTTAAAGTTGTGTCAGTAATTTATATAAAGTCAACTCCAGCTTTTTAAAAGAGCATTGTCTAAAGCTCCACCAGTAAAAGAAGATAATATATGGACAAAATATGAATATAGGTATTCAGAAACATTCATTCCCAACTGCTTTTCAGATGGGGATATTGCATACATTCAGGACATCTAGATTAAGTGGATGGGCTCTTTTCAGAAAGAACATTGGCAAGGATGTACTTGAGTTTCTGTTTTTTTATTTCTGTTGCCTACATACATCATATATACGAGTGAATTTATTTAAGATATTTTTATGAAGACATTTCACAACAAATCGCAGTTCTTGATCCTCACAAAAAAGCATTTTTCTCTGTTTATTTGGTTGCCTTTACCTCGCAGACAATCTGGGTTTTTATATTAACACAACACATAAATAACAATGTTCTTGTATCTATATTGTCTTCAATTCAAAATGGGAAAAATCATGATATCTGTTGTTCGGCATATATAACTTAAAATATTACTTTTATGCTGAATTCACCACATGGGCTAAAAATTATATTTATATAATTTGGAGAAGAATGTACATTGCATTGGGCAGAAAAAGGGAAGGTGGAACAGAAAGTTGGTAAAGAAAAGAAAAAGAAAACAGAAGGGGAGAGGATGAAGAAGAAAGAAGAAAAAAGAAGAAGAGGGAGAGGGAGAGGGAGAGAGAGAGGGAGAGGGGAGAAGGAATGAGGAGCAGAAACACATGGACTGGAAAAACCATGAGTTCTAAAGGGTTTCATAGATGTGGAAGATGGTAATGTAGTAATAGATATGCCCAATCTAGGTGACCAGCATGTACTCATATTATTGAGTTGTGTTTTCATTGGTGTGGCATTTTTCAATTGGACATTTATCACAACTAAATGGCACCCAACTTATTGATTTGAACTCAACTAACCTGAGGAAAAAAAAATTCACTGCACCCAAAACCTTGAATTGGGCTTGGAAAGTTATATTGGCTGCAGCATGGTATATTTGAAGGGGGTGGTTTTGAGGGGCCTATAGAGAATGGCAGAAAGGAATCTATACTGGAGATAGCCTTTCTGTGTTCACTTCCACGTATCCTTCACTCCCCACTTCCTCCCCAACACCCACACAGAGACAAAGTCCACATGGGTCTTTTTACACTCAGCTCCTCCCTGTGAATAAAGAATCGGGAAACAAAGTTTCAAGATCCTCTGGACCAGGTAACTCACTGATATAAAGAGAGAAATATGTATTTTGATACTTAAAAATGGGAAATAGATAGGGAATATTAGTCACTGATTCCAAGTAGAGAGAGCAATGATAATCACTTGTTATGAACAGATATTTAGTAATAGAAGTCTGTTGCTACAGGTAAAGAGCATAACTGATAGTTATTATAATATGTATTAATTGAATAAATGTTGTGGCTCAAGGTAGAGAGCACAACAAAAAGATTATATAACCAATGGCTGCTCTAGGCAAAGAGTTTAACAATTAAAAACTAGCTGTTTCCTATAGGCAGATATTTGTGAAACTTTGAATTAATTGCATTGAAATAGCATACAGATATATTCCTCTAATAAGTCTAATAGGATACTTGTATTTTGTCTAATGTGGGCTCCATAGGAATTTTGGGTTTAAATCCTGGTTTGAAAAGCTGCCTCTTATAAGCAGGTATAGATAGATATGTAAATAAATTTAATGAAGTCTACAGGAGACTCATGATCTCTAATGTGACTCCACAGTAATTTGAGGTTAATATCCTGACATGACATATTAGAAAGTCCTAAATAGGCTAAAATGTGTGAGGTTTTGAATATTTGGGATGTTTTATTGTTCCTCTAGGACAGAGAACAAGCTACAGGTTTTTCTGGTTAATAGTTGAAGGATATGCTGATTTGGGGAAAAGGTTTGTCTTTGTGCTTTTGGAAAAGGTGATTAAGATATTACAGCCTCCAGAGTTCAGTGGATCATATATGATAGAGGGAGACTCCCTGAAGAACTAGATTCCAGAGAATAAAAGAAAAAGGTTATCTTGATGATATTAAAGTTTTTTGAGATTTATATATTACAGAATATATAGCCTTGGTGAATTTCATCATCAGGCATGTTGAAATGACCTGCCTGAATTCCTGATTTTTTGGTTTTTCATTCAGATTCAGTCAGGACACGGACATCAAAGACAACCATTGGTGTGGCCTTCTTAAGGCCAACAAATTCTCCCATTTTCTTACCCTTCCCCTCCCTTCAAAAATATCTCAACACCCATATTCAGCTGGAAAAAGCTATGAAGAGTCATTGTCCTAGTTTCCTAGTCTTTAGGACTGAGGGTGGTAATTATTGGTTTTCTTTGATACTGAAATTTTGAAGTCAGGGCTTAGACAAAGTACTTCTATTGTTGTTATTATAAACATAACTGTGATGTTTAAGCCTATAAGTGAAGGGCCAAATAGGAAATTTATGGTGCTGATATTATTGTTAGGGTGTTTTCAGGTTTTTTAATGAGAAATGCCTAAGAGTAACAGAGAACAGTCCAGATCACTTCATGTACATAGTTGGTTTTCAAAAAATGTAAGAAGTCCACATGATGTATTATTTAATGTTACTTATTCACTTGTTGCTGAGACTAGTTTGCTCCTGACAGTTTTACCTGTTTTCGATTCGAAAAAGAAACTGAGCAATTTTGAATTACTCCAGTTGTCACAAAACAGCCACTTGGCAAGAATTGCCTTATTACATCTACATGCATAGAAATGTCCAAAGAAAGGACAGGATTTAAGGTTAAGACAGCTTGCTTAAGCTGAGACAGAGTAGGCTATTTCTTAATGTTCCTGTTTCACTAAGTTTGTCAGATGATGCTGTCCTGTTGGCAAAAGATGGATGCTCCAATGTGTTCAAGTAAGGTACTGTCCAATTGATCAATAGTCTCAATAAATAGACTAAGTTTTAGAAGCTGTGTTAGGCTTCCTATATATTTTCAGGTAATAAAATTCATCATTGGATTTTTGTTGGGGTGGAAAACATACATAGTCTCCTAGCCAACCCAGCACTTTTACTTTGAGAGAAAGAGTTTTGAGAGGATGGTTTTCAGATGCATTCAAACTAAAGCCAAGCAAAGCCAGATGTAAAATTATAAGTCTTTTATGTAAGAATAAATTATATAGGTTCTATTTAATTAATAAAGAGTGTGGACTTGGTGTTAGGTCACTTGTACTTTATAAATTACAAAATAATAATAGTGCATTCAATTATGTCTGTGATAAAATAGTCTTTTAGTTGGACAGAAAGGGGGAAGTGTTATGGATAGCCATTGGGCTGATTAAATTTGGTGTTAATTTCTTTCTACTCTGAGGGATTGCCAACAAGGAATGAGTAAGCACTCAGGTGATTTTCTGTAGACCTTCCCACCTTAATTTGTAAAATAAAGGAGAGCTTATGACTGAGCAGATAAAGAGAAGTTTGAGTGGAAAGTGGGGAAAGAAAAGAGGGAGAAAATGGAAAAGGGAAAGGAAGCAGAGGAGAAGGAAGAAGAATAAAATCGAGGAAGGAGAACATGGCCTGAAAAAAAAAAAAAACACAAGTTCTAAAAGGTTTCATAGATGTAGAAGATGGTACTATAGTGGTAGATCTGCCCTATCTAGGCACACAGTATATGTTGATATTAATCAAGTTCTACTTTCATTACAGGGGCATAATTGTTTTAGAGATTTACTATGCAAGCATACCACATTCTCATGTTCAGTAGTTTACTTGTGTGTTCAGAGACATCAAATACTCTCCCATGCATGACCATTTTGAATTAAGCTTTGTCCTTTATTCAAAGCCAGCACAAGGGATTAGATATTCTTTCCTTGAAGATTTCTTTGCAGTGTCTGTGTTAGAACCAGGCTACAAACTTCCAAACAGGTTTAAAAAAAAACAACAAAAACAAACAAACAAACAAAAAAAACTTATGCATTGATCAAGTTATCTAAAAGTATTTCCAGTGGTTATTGAACAAGATTTGACATAGTGAAGGACTTTTCAATCTTCCCTATCGAAGAAGTCATCCTTTAATACTTATCAAGAATTAATCATTGTTATAATTAGGAACTACAAAGCAAACCTTTCTCTTTTCTGCTCACTAAAGTGGACAGTAAAATGCAGTCCTTTAAAACAATTACAATTATTTATTATATAAGAAGGAAGGTAAAGGAAACTAAAGACTGTATTGGCAATACTCATTAATATTTACCACTTCAGCTCTAAAATTTATTCACATTCAAATCTTCCCTTTGGCTTTTTCATAACATATGCAGGGCTTTCCCAAGAGGTGGCAGAATCCTTGATATGCTTTGTCTCCATTTTCTCTTATAACACATAGTTAATCTCCTATGATATTTCCTTTGTCTATAGAGATTGATCAACTAATACAGGCTTGGGAGGTAACCATATCTGTGGTAGTACTCTTGGAATTTAAGCCATTAATCCTCGTCTAAATTTGGTATCTCTGTTCCGGTTATGATCTGTGTTTGCATAATAGGCAAAGCCTTGGGTAGTTTTTGAAGATATATATCAATATCTTCCCCTGAACTCTCCATCATTTCCCCCTAAATTTCATCAGGGTACATTTCTTGTCTCACAGGAATATTAACCTGTGCATTCTATTGTAGGGAAAGATCAAGTTCCCATACATTTATGGGCATGTCATGGATATAAGACCTCTAATTTGAAACTTAACCTTCAGCTTACAAACATTAAACTCAACACTTACTTTGTTTCTTTTTTATTTTTATTTTTTATTCCTGATAACTTTATAATACCTCTACATATGGAATAAACTTTTTGATATGGCCAGTCAGAACTACAAATTTCTGGGAAATCAAAGTTACATAAGCTCTTATTTCAATTAAGCCCCCTATTTCAATGCCATTTACTCCCAATTATTATTTGGCCTTTGAATAAGAAGACCTGATATTAACCTACTTTCTTGTACATCCAAAGAGTTTTATTCTTTCACATGTAGCAGATTTTCATTGCAGGTAAGGATACAGTGGCATCAGGGAAATCCCACTACTACCATTAGTATTTATTATACCCTTTCACAGACGATGGATTATATTTTTAGTTTAAAATTTTCATTGATCATACCTAGATCCACACTGGAACTTTGAGTACTTGATTGAATGAATTCCAAGATCAACTCTGATGCTCCTGTAGGCAAAATATCATATTGAATTAGTTTCTCTTTTTATGTCAATGAGAACTGGATGGATTGAGTAAGATATTTATTCATTGCCATGTATAGAGAGGCACTGCATGGCATAGCATATATTAGATCTTCATTATTTCATTGAGGTATTTTGACTGTAAATTCTTTCCTAGCTAACAAAGGGAAACAACTTGCTTTTTGCACTGTGAGGCCTCCAGCTAGATCCTCATTTCATTTTCTGATATCAGGAAAATATGTTGTTTTCTCTATTGGACCTAGGCTCTTTGTCTCAATGGTAGTACTTGTCTCATAATATAAACACAACTGGAATGTAGACTTTCATTCTGATTTATACCTAAGACAACCATTTCCAGAGAGATGCCTTGTTCACTATTATGTTGTAAAAGAAAAAAAATTTTCCCATAATAAAAGCACTGGACATTTGAAACCAGATACATATATTAGATTGTACACAATATATTTGCAAAGGACCATATGTCCTTCAACTTGATCTCTAAACATGTAAACCTTACAGTCCTCTAGCTATAGGATGATCTAGTGTAGTAACATGACACATATTAGAACCAATATCAGTTATAAACCTCTCCATTCCACAATAGGTTGTACCTCGGCCTTTAATGGTCTAATTACCTATGTATTTACAAGGTATTCACAATTTCAAAACCACAATCTCTAACAGAACCTGCCTTTCATCTGGTTATCATATGATTTTGTTCATAGCTGTGACCAATTTTAATTAAATATCAGTGAAGTTTTCTACAGAGATTGTACAATCTTTGCAAATAAGTTAGGCATTTTTCTTGCTCATGAAGCTTTTCCCAAATAACTTAAAGCTTCAAAGCCACATTGTTCTTTCTATTTCAGCATGGTCTAGTTGAGTTTGATTTTGGATTTTAGAGTATTTCCCTTGAATTGGCACCTGCTATCTGAGTATCATTATTGAACTTGATTGGCTTCATGGATCAGTAATCTCAGCTGGTACATATCATTTGTTATTTTAGTGAAATTTTTCCTAGCATGCCAGATGTCACGTTCAGTTTTGGGTGAACATACGAGACACTTTTCTCTACCTTCTCCTCTATGTATCCCATCTTGATGGCATTGACTCTTTTCAGAACTCAATCTAAATAACAGTTTAAGTCATTCAGATCTGTGAAAGTCTTTTCTACCTCTCAAAGATCTTATCATACTACTTGTCTTAGCAAATCTGATGAACTTCAGAGACAGTATCAAATTATATCTATATTTGGGATTCTCTAAACAACTTATCAACATTGTAACCTGTGCACTGAACAGCTCTGCTATTACACAATAGTTTCAAGATGCCTATCCTTTCGCTATAGTTCTCCATTCTCTTATAATTATAAGGAACATGCCTGGATATAGTTAAGGGCTCCCAGTGTCTGTGACTCAGTCCATCCATATGGATGCCTTTATATTGCCTTAGCCCATGTTGAATTCATAATCATTACTGTCTCTTAAGTTCTGTGCTACCCATATTTTCCCAAGATTTTCCATGTCCTGTTGTGTCCAGAATCTGGTTCTGAAAAACTCTTTTTTCATTTAAAATATTGTGAACTTCAACATTTGAAATACAAACTATTCCCTAAACATAAATTTTTGATTTTTCAATACTGAACCAGAAATGCATGCTAGATCCAAATGTTTGAGCCCTCTTATCCTTTGTTCCTCTTTCTTCTCATTTGAATATATTTTGAACATGTGTCATAAAGTTTTATTTAAAAAGGGTGCTTCTTTGCAACTGGTAACTAATTCTCTCCTTCCATATTTATGAAATTATAAGCTAACATCTTCTCCCATCCCTTTTTCCTTCAAAGCCTTGATTGGTATTATGCATAGCAGAATCCCTCTTTGTTTGGTTTTTGTTTTGCTGTTAATTCATCCTTCATTCCTGTGGGAAAATTCCTTGTGGGGATGTCAACAAGCCTGCTTTAAAGGTTTTATCATCAAGAGTGAAGGTATATCAAATCAAATCAACCCTGAGATTCCACCTCACACCAGTCAGAATAACTAAGATCAAAAATTCACATGACAGCAGATGCTGGCTAAGATGTGGAGAAAGAGGAACACTCCTCCATGGTTGGTGGGATTGCAAGCTTATACAACCACTCTGGAAATCAGTCTGTTACAATACCTCTCCTGGGCATATATCCAGAAGATATTCCAACTAGTAATAAGGACACATGCCCCACTATGTTCACATGAGCCTTATTTATAATAGCCAGAAGCTGGAAAGAACCCAGATGTCCCTCAACAGAGGAATGGATATAGAAAATGTGGCACATTTACACAATGGAGCTATTAAAAACAATTGATTTATGAAATTCCTGGGCAATCAGATGGATCTGCAGGGTATCATCCTGAGTGAGGTAACCCAATAACAAAAGAACTCACATGATATGCACTCACTGGTAAGTGTATATTAGCCCAGAAACTTAGAATACCCAAAATACAATTTGCAAAAGACATGAAAATCAAGAAGAAAGACCAAAGTGTGGATACTTCGTCCCTCCTTAGAATGGGGAACAGAATACCCATAGAAGGAGTTACAGAGACAAAGGTTGGAGCTAAAATGGAAGGAACAACCACCCAGAAACTGCCCCACCTGGGATCCATCCCATAATTAGCCACCAAATGCAGACACTATTGTATATGCCAGAAAGATTTTGCTGAAGGGACCCTGATATAGCTGTCTTGTGAGGCTATGCCAGTGCTTGGCAAATACTGAAGTAGATGTTCACAGTAAACTACTGGATTGAACACAGTTCCCCCAATGGAGGAGCTAGAGAAAGTACCCAAGGAGCTGAAGGGGTCTGCAACCCTATATGTGGAACAACAATATGAACTAACCAGTACCCCCAGCGCTTGTGACTCTACCTGCATATGTAGCTGAAGATGGTCTGGTCAGCCATCAATGGGAAGAGAGGCCCCTTGGTCTTGAAAACTTTATATGCCCCAGTGCAGGGGGATACCAGGGCCAAGAGGTGGGAGTGGGTGGGTAGGGGAGCAGGGCATGGAGAGGGTATAGGGGACTTTCAGGATAGCATTTAAAATGTAAATGAAGAAAATATCTCTTAAAAATTGAAAAATCAGAAGAAGCAATTACTGATCCTAACAATGATTTAGGTGACTGACAAGGAAATTACAGAAGGGAAAAAGTTTTTGAAGGAAGACGAGTACAAATGTCCACTTATGTCACACTCCAGACCCAACGCAGCCAGAAAGGTGGAGATAGTACCAGTGTCTGATTGACAGGGGTTTGACTGGTGGTTGGAATAGCTCTGGTTCTAGCAATAATTGATGGAGCTCTTTCTATATGAATTGTTATTTTGTTTCTGGTCCTAGAAGTCTACATGTGTACTAAGATGTCCTAGATCATCTCACAGGACTGCAGCTACACAGAGAAGAGTGTGTAATCATAACCTTGGCACACATGTGATATTTCTCTGACATGCCAGCCTCTTGGTTACAATATCTTTCCTTCCTTATATGACGTATCATGCACGTGGTTTAGCTGCACCTGCATCATTCTCTACAAACTTCTCTATATCTGTAATTGTTTCAAAATAAAGACTTAGCAAAGGATAAAAAAAAACAGCATTGTCTAAAGCTCCACCAGTAAAAAAAAAAGGCTACAGTTACAAAATATGAATAAGGTCATACAGAAACATTCATACCCAACATCTTATGTGATGGATATACTGCATCATTGATGACATCTAGATTAATTGAATGTGCTTGTGCCAGATAAAACTATGGCAAGAATGTACATGAGTTTGTGATTTTTATTTTTGTGGCCTGTATACTTCACATATAGGTATGGATTTACTTAAGATATTTTCATGAAGACATATCACAGTAAATTGCAGTTCTTGACACACACACACACACACACATACACACACACACACACACAATCATTGTTCTCTGTCTATAGGGATATCTTTAACTCCCAGATAATCTTAGTTTTTATATTAACATCACACATATATAACAGTGTATTTGTATCTATTTAAAGTCTTCATTCAAAGAGGAGAAAAATCATGATATCGTTTTTTTCTGAATTATATAGGTTAAAATATTAATTTAATGCTGCATTCACCTTGTGGCCTAAAAATGATAAATATATAATTTGTAGAAGAAAGCAACATTACATTGGGCAGATAAAAGGAGGTGGAGAAGAAAGTTTGGAAAGGGAAGAAGGAGAAAATGGAAGAGGGAGGGGACACAAAGGAAGAAAAAGAAGAAGAAAAGAGGAGCAGAAACATATGATCTGGATTAACTTCAAGTTCTAAAGGGTCTCATAGACGTGGTAGATCTGCTTAATCTAGTCACACAGCATGTATTCATGTTAATTGAGTTGTGTTTTCATTGCTGGGCCATTTTTCAATTGGACATTTATAACAACAAAATGCAGCCAAATGTATTGATTTGAACTCAGTTAACCTGAGATAAAAATTCACTGGGCCCAAACCACTAAATGGGTCTTCTGCAGAGATATAGGCTACAGCAGTGTGGGTTTGAAGGTGTCTGGTTTTGAGGGGACTATAGCGAATGGTAGTGAGGCATCTGCACTAGAAAGAGCCTTTCTGTGTTTGCTTCCCCTTATCCTTCACTCCCTACCCTGCCTCCTCCACCCCAATCAGGGACATGGAGAAGGTTGGTTCTTTTATATGCATCTCCTCCTTGTGAATAAAGAATCAGGAAACAAAGGTACAAAGGTTTCTTGACCAGGTATCTCATTGATATAAAGCCAGAAATAGAACTTTTTGATACTCTAAGATGGGAAATTTCACCTGCAGTTGGGAACTAGATAGGGAATATTAGTCACTGACTCCAAGTAGAGTGAGCAGTGATAATGGCCTGCTATGAACAAGTATTAGTTAATAGAAGTCTGTTGGTCCCGATAGAAAGCATTACAGATAGATATTATAATAGGTTTAATTAAATAAATATTTGTGGCTTTAGGTAGAAAGCATAAAAAATAGATGTTATAACAGGATGGCTGCACTAGGAAGAGTGTTTAACAATTAAAACTATCTGCTTCCTGTAGGCAAATATTAGTGATGGTTTGAAGTAGTTGCTTTAAAAGTGGCATAAATGTGGCTATTAAAAACAATGAATTTATGAAATTCTTGAGTAAATGGATGTATCTGGAGGATATCATCCTGAGTGAGGTAACCCAATCACAAAAGAAGTCACTTAATATGCACTGACTGATAAGCGGATATTAGCCCAGAAATCTAGAATACCCAAGATACAAGTTCCAAAACATAAGAAAATCAAGAAAGACCAACGCGTGGATACTTCACTCCTCCCTAAAATAGGGATTAAAATATACATGGAAGGATGTGCAGAGACAAAGCTTGGAGCTAAAATGAAAGGATGGGCCATCCAGAGAGTGCCCCACCCAGGTGGTCCATCACATAATCAGCCACCAAATGCAGACACTACTGCATACACCAGCAGGACATTGCTGAAAGGACCCTGATCTAGCTGTCTCCTGGGAAGCTTTGACAGTTCCTGACAAACGCAGAAGTGGATGCTCACAATCATCTATAGGGCAGTACACAGGGTCCCCAATGTAGGAGCTAGAGAGAGTACCCAAGATCTGTAGGGGTCTGCAACCCTATAGATGGAACAACAATATGAACTAATCAGAACCCCCAGAGCTCATGTCTCTAGCTGTATATATATTAGAAGATGGCCTAGTTGGCCATTATTCGGGAAGAAAGGCCCTTGGTCTAGCAATGTTTATAGGCCCCAGTACAGGGGAATGCCAGGGCCAAGTAGCAGGAGAGGGAGGGTAGGGAAGCAGGGCGGGGGGAGGATATAGGGGACTTTTGGATAACACTTGAAATGTAAATGAAGAAACTCTCTAATAATAATAAAAAATAAATAAATAAATAAATAAATAAATAAATAAATAAATTAAGAGTTTAAACTGAAAAAAAAAGTGGTATAAAGATGTATTGCTCTAATAACTATAATAGGATATTCATATTTTGTCTAATGTGGGCTCCATGGGAACTTTGGGTTTAAAACCTTTTTTGACAAGCTGCCTCTTATAAGCAGGTATAGATAGATATGTCAATCAATTTAATAAACTCTGCAGGAGACTCATTCTCTAACATGGACTCCACAGGAATTTGGGGTTAATATCCCAATATGACAAATTAGAAAGACCTAAATAGGCTAAAATATGTGTGGTTTTGAGGATTGTAGTTATTTTATTGTTCCTCTGGGACAGAGGCAAGCTATAGTTTTTCCAGGTTACCAGTTGAACGATAAACTGATTTTGGGAAAAGATTTTGTCTTCAAGTTTTTGGAAAAGGTGTTTAAGATATTTCAAACTTTTAGAGTGATATATATATATATATATATATATATATATATATATATATATATATATATATATATATAAAATTTGATAGGAGAAGACTCCATGAAAAACAAGTTTCGAGAGAATAAAAAAAAAAGGTTATCTTGATGATATTAAAATTTTATTTGAGATATATAAATTAGAGTATGTAAATCTTTGGTGAATTTCATCTTCAGACATGCTGAACTGACCTCCCTGAACTAGTGATTTTTGGTTTTCCATCCAGATCCATTCAGCACATAGACATCAGAGGCAATCAGTGGTGTGGCCTTCTTTTTTTTTTTTTTTTTTTTTTTTTTCAACTTTTATTAGATATTTTCTTCATTTACATTTCAAGTGTTATCCAGAAAGTTCCCTATATCCTCCCCCCTCCCAGCCCTGCTATCCTACCCACCTGCTCCCAACCCCTGGCCCCGGCGTTCCCCTGTATTGGGGCATATAAAGTCTGCATAACCAAGGGGCCTCTCTTCCCACTGATGGCCAACTAGGCCATCCTCTTCTATATATGCAGCTAGAGACACGAGCCCAGGGGGTACTAGTTAGTTAATGGTTATTCTTCCACCTAGAGGGTTGAAGACCCCTTTAGCTCCTTGGGTACTTTCTCTGGCTCCTTCTTCCTTGCGAACCCTGTGTTCCATCTAAAAGCTGACCGTGAGCTTCCACCTCCATGTTTGCCAGGGATTGGTATATTTTCCCCCGAGACCACTATATCCGGGCCCTTTCAGCACCATCTTGCTGGCATATGATATAGTGTCTATGTTTGGTGACTGATTGTGGGATGGATCCCTGCCAGCCGCAGGCGTTGGGACCATCCTTTGGATTGAGCTGCACAAATGCTCCCATTAACTCTTTCAATGTGTGCTTTGTTCTTAATTCTAGGAAGGGGTGACATGTCCACATTTTGATCTTCCTTCTTCTTGAGTATCATGTGTTTAGTAAATTGTATCTTGGGTAGTCTAGGTTTCTGGGCTAATATCCACATATCAGTGAGTACATGTTATGTGAGTTATTTTGTGAATGGGTTACTTCACTCAGGATGATGGCCTCCAGATCCATCCATTTGCCTAGGAATTTCATATATTTATTGTTT
>CACVCL010030794.1:0-42124 GCA_902729485.2 Mus minutoides
CTCTCTCTCTCTCTCTCTCTCTCTCTCTCTCTCTCTCTCTCTCTTTGATACTCTCATTTTATCACAGCAAAACACATTCCAGATTTCTGACTGATTGAATGGCATGGGAAATTTGATGTGGAGAAAGAGATACACTCATCCTCCAATGCTGGTGGCATTGCAAGCTGGTACAACCATTCTGGAAATCAGTCTGGTGATTTCTCAGAAAAGAGGACATAGTACTACCTGAGGATCCAGCAATACCTCTCCTGGGCATAGACCCAGAAGATACTCCAACATGTAATAAGGACACATGCTCCACTATGTTCATAGCAGCCTTATTTATAATAGTCAGAATCTGGAAAGAACCCAGATGTCCCTCAACAGAGGAATGGATACAGAAAATGTGGTATATTTACACAATGGGAGTACTATGCAGCTATTAAAAACAATGAATTTATAAAATTCTTAGGCAAATGATCTGGAGGATATCATGTTGAGTGAGGTAACCCAGTCACAAAAGAAAGAACACACATGATATGCACTCGCTGACAAGTGGATATTATCCTTAAAGCTCAGAATACCCAAGATACAATTCACAAACCACATGAAACTCAAGAGGAAGGAAGACCAAAGTGTGGATACTTCAATCCTTCTTAGAAGGGGGAACAAAATACCCATGGAAGGAGTTATAGAGACAAAGTGTTGGAGCAGAGACTGAAGAAATGACCATCCAGAGTCTGCCCCACCTGGTGATCCATTCCACAAACAACCACCAAACCCAGACACTATTGTGGATGCCAACAAGAGCTTGCTGACAGGACCCTGATATAGCTGTCTCCTGAGAGTTTCTTCCAGTGCCTGACAAATATAGAAGTGGATGCTCACAGCCATTCATTGAACAGAGCATAGGGTCCCCAATGAAGAGGCTAAAGAAAGTACTGGAGGAGTGAAGGGGTTTGCAGCCCCATAGGAGAAACAACAATATGAACTAACTAATACCCCCAGAGGTCCCTTGGACTAAACCACCAACCAAAGAAAACACATGGTGATACTCATGGCTCTAGCTGTATATGTAACAGAGGATAGCCTAATTAGCCATCAATGGGAGGAGAGGCCCTTGGTCTTGTGAAGATTCTATGCCCCTGTATAGGGGAATGCTAGGTCCCGGAAGTGGGAATGGGTGAGTTGGTGAGTGGGGGGCGGGGGTGGATAGGGTTTTTTGGAAGGGAAATCGGGAAAGGGAATAACATTTGAAATGTAAATAAAGAAAATATCTAATAAAACAAAAGAAAAAAGAAAAAATATTTGGAGACAGAGTCCCACGTAACCCAGGTTAGCCTCAATCTTTTGATATATTCAAGGATAACCCTAAGCTTTTAATCCATCTTCTTTTGCCTCCTAAATGCTGTGGTTGTGTGTTGTGTACACTAGATCCAGCTCTATATGATGAGACACTCATGGATTCTAGGCAAGCACTTACTCAGCTGAGCTA
The DNA here is from genome assembly GCA_902729485.2 of Mus minutoides. Taxonomy (NCBI): domain Eukaryota; kingdom Metazoa; phylum Chordata; class Mammalia; order Rodentia; family Muridae; genus Mus; species Mus minutoides. Next base: position 1,475 of record CACVCL010030794.1, read on the forward strand.
CATCCACAGCCTCATATTTTTACAGCTTAAAAGGAAAATGGTTTGACTCATTAAAAGTAGAAACATTTCATATTTAAGAATATTTATTTATCTGTCATTAGCTGAAGCAACATAATCACTGAATATGATTTTTGTCTTACCATGAGTGTTTAGCACGAGTCCCAGACACCCAACATTTCTACCTCAATCTAATGTGCTTTGTGGGTTGAGGAGGTTAGCCTTCTACAGAGAGGTCAGTTCTCCATGTGTAGAGTATTTGGATATTGTAACTATCTTTATGAATGAAATATTTCCACAACCTTCCCTTAATTGGTGCCTATTATTATTGATTAACCATGTATTAAGTCTGTTCACTTATTAGTTTGATGTTATTTGTTATTTGCTCACATCTCACAGAAGAGGCTCAGGTGTTTTGGCAGCCTCTAGTTTGAAGCTTGGAAGATTTATGTCTGGACACCTGTGTGCAAAACCTTTTGCACATGAAGATCAGCATACCCTCCCGCCCACACCAAAATATAATGAGTAAAACTAGAAGAATAATGAAGAAAAATGACAGGCTCCTGGAAGGGAATACACAGGGTATTCATCTGCTAAGTAAGTCCCTGAAGGACTCATTGGAAAGATTGACTGATTAGTCGAATTAATCCATCAAGCTTGAAGTGACAGCATCACTCATGCTAAACTCAGCATCAATTTGTAATCTTTTTTGGGAGCTGTTTTATTCCATCGCTGCTACCGTTTAAATTCATGTGAAGGCATAATGATCAGCTACCAAAATACTTATTTTAATATCAAGGTGCCATATTATTAAGGAAATTTCATTATGGGAAAGATTTACATTAATTTTAATAATTATTTAGACAGAGTAAGAGAATCAACATGTGGAATCCTCTCTGAATTTATCACATAAACATCACCCTTTATATCCATCCAACCCTTAAGCTCATTATTTTTAATCTTTAATGATTAAACAATAATGTTACTATAATTCTGTAGAATACAAAATGTGCCAAACTTTACTTGTGTTGGGAGGAACTTTCCTACATTTTCATTGTTGTTATTTGTTTTCAAAACTCATAAAGGTTTAGAAGATTTCAGTGATAAATACAATCCTAACATATATTATCTCGTTCAATTTCTCACTAAATTAAATGTCATAGAATGCACAAATATTTGAGATAGTCTCCCTTCGTAGCCATCAAGAACAGCTATTTTAATGTACTAACATGTTTTACATTGGACATCACATAGTGATTCTACAGTTCTTTTCTTTCTTGGAAGTAGATAGAAAGCATGTGTGAGAGAATTAGCCATGTTTAAGAAGTCCTTTTAAAAAAGATTTATTTATTCTATGTGAGTACACTGTAGATGTCTTCAGACACACCAGTAGAGGGCATCAGATCCTACTACAAGTGGTTGTGAGCCTCCATGTGGTTGCTGGGAGTTGAACTCAGGACCTCTGGATGAGCAGCCAGTGCTTTTAACCGCTGAGCCATCACTCCAGCCCATTTAAATGGTCTTAATCCCTCTAATTTACTTATTCAAAAGTGTATGATAAATCCAACCATTGTAAGCCTTACCATAAAACTGAATATAATTGGTAAGGTAATAAAGAAGGATATATCATACATCCATGCTTACATCTGGGTATGGATTACTGGTTTTTGAAAGAACTATAATAGAATAAAATATGCTTTAATATCAAAACTTCATCAAACCTAATATACAATAGCTCAGAAGCTATAATTTTATAATTTAACACTGTCTTAGGGGCTTTTAAAAAATTCCTAAGTCATTTGAATGTATACAATCCATGGTCAGTTGATAGAGTTGAGTTTGTTGCTGACCCAAGTACACAGAAGAATTTTCTATGGATTGGGGAATTATTTACATTCCAGAGTAGTACACGATATTGTTATTAGTATTTTTCTGGTCTCTATAATGAATCTATATGGATTTTAGAGGTAAATTTTAAATGCAAATTATTTAAAAAATAGTTTGTATTTATAAACTAAAATTCTGCAGTCATTGTGTCAACTTGGAACATTGGCTTCTTGCCTTGTTATGTTTTAAATAATTACCAAGTATAACCTTAGTTATGTTTGCCACTTACACATATTATGGTGATGACTTCTTAAAAGATATTTTCCTTGTGGCGTATGTGTGTGCCTCTATATTGCTGACCTGATCATTTAGTCCCTTTTGATGCAATGGAGATGCTGTGTATCTTTGACTTCACCATCAATGAAGAAGCATCCTGGAAGTGATCCTCACAGGCTTTGGTGAACACTATCTAGACATTCAGTTCCTACTATGTAGCCAACAGGTCAACCACTGAAATTCCACATCTCTAGCTTCTTGGTACACCGCACAGCTTCTAAGGTCCTTGCTTACAGTGTTGGAATTTTGATTTGTGGCAGCTAGTATTTGTCTGTGTACAGTTGGAGTAGCATACATCAGCAGTAGCCTGAGCCCCTGTTAGCCTGGGCCAGCTACTGTCCACCTGTCCATGCTTACACTGATCATCAAGTTTAATTAAGGGCAACTAATAGGGGTTAATCTTTTCTGTTTGGCTCCCCAACTCTAATGACATACCACATTCTAACAACATCAACAGCTTATGTTATCAAAGGGCAAACATTATTTCATTTACAACAGAATAGGAGCTGGAGCAATAGCTCAAGTGGTAAAATGTTGCCATATAAGCATGTGGCACTAAGCTTGAACACCAACTTCCTTATAATTTTTGTACCCGTGAAGCAGAGATAGGTAAATTTCTGAGGCTCACTAGCTACCCTGTCTAATTGATGACTCCCAGGTCTAAGTGAGAGACTCTATCTCATTAAACAAAGGGAATAGTTCCTGAGAACTGAGTTTTGACCTATACAGACATGTACCTGCATGTGCACTCCCCCCAATGCACACGTGCACTTACAAGCACACATCTGAATATTTTAAATTTAAATTTAAAATCCCCTCTTGTAAATTAACCAAATTAAAAAAATTATTATTTTATTTTATGGGTATGGATGTTTTGCCTTCATGTATATACACCACTTTTGTGCCTAGTGCCTATGAAGGTCAGAAGACAGGCAATGAATCCCCTGGACTAGAGTACAAAAGTCATGAGGTACCAATGAGTGATAGATGGGAGTCACCCTTGGGTGCTCTGGAAGAGCAGTCAGTGTTCTTAACTGCTGAGCCATCTTTTTGGACCCAATCCAATTATATATAATTATATATATATATATATATTCTGGTGCCCTTTAAAGCTAGACTTGTAGAAGGTAGGAAAATCATTCTTCAGGTTATAGCAAGACTCTTGCAGGTAGTCTAAGTCAGATTTCAATGTTGCCAGAATGGAAGTGAATGTTACTTATAGCTGAGCTAGAACAGTGCCAGGCCTGGCAGTTCTTCTTCATTGCTGACCACTCCATGGATTGCATAGAACATTAGCAGCAGCAGCATGTAAGGCTCCTGGGCTTTCTCTGTCAGTCACATAATCACAACACAGCAGGAGAAGAAGCAGGGTCTTTCAGGGATGGCTCAGAAACTTAATCATTTTTCCATTTATTTTTAAAATGCAAATTACACTAGTAAAGTCAAAAAAATCACTCTGTTAAAAATACATTCAGAATTAACAAATCCAAGAGGAGGAAAAAAAGACAGATCAGGATAGTTAACTCTTGCTTTCAGAATATTAGGTTTATAACAAAAGCTCAGCCTAGAAAAATAGCATTCTTCACCAGGTTTTGAGGAGGATACAGCTTACAGCTTTGATGTTTCCCAGCTAGAATCACACTACTTTGCTTACTGCTCCTAAAAAAGGCCTGCCCACTGACTACTCTTGAGTAGTCAACAACTGTTTCTGAAAACTTTGGTGGTGATGATATACTGACTTGGTGGAGAGTTGGCTGCAACTTAAAAGGAAAAAAATGACAGCTTATTTTACTCCCTCCCTACACATGTACCACAAGGTGGAATCCCGTCCCAGCAGCAGTGCAGTGAAACCTCATGTCAAAAGTCACATTAGAATAGCTTCTGGCATGTATAGTATTTATATTTTAGGAATAAAAGGACAGTACATTGGCAACTAGCTCCTCAAACATTAAACATGCATATCACTATAAAAACACCATATGAGGTTTCACTGACATGTTCGCAACTGTCCACTTCACACATATAGGTATGCACCGACATATACAAGCCGCTGGGAAAACTCAAGTGTGAGTGTTAAAATCTTTTTGAGCATGAAGTTTATGTTCCAATGGCCATTTTTAGTGCCTTCATTGAGTTTAAGTGGGTTTAAATGGGCATGTGTTGCAAACATCTTTGCAAAGACAGCAACTGGTCTGTCTTAATGGAGATCTGAATGCAAAAAGGGTTAACCCAGAAATTGAAACCAAAAGAAAAGTACCAAAAGAAAAAGAGTTGTTTCATGCCAGTGTCTAACTTCTCAGTCTGAATATCACTCCACACGAAAGTGATGTGCTAAAGAAAACTTGATTTTAGTGTCTCAAGTAGATTCAAGAAAAGCATGACTCATTTGTGTTACTGATAAGCTTGAGCTAATTATGTCGTCCACTAATGAAAACCAAAGAGTGCTTGAAAATATAGAACTAAATTGCCTAGGAGTTCAGAATATCCCATAAACACATTGATCTACTATTGTCTCCAAAGGTATCTCATTGCCAACTACGTCAACAGCACAGTTTTTTTTTTCTTCTGCCACACTAATACAGGAGAATTGGAATACAGTATAACACACAACAGATCCCCCAAATACCACAAAGAGATCTCAAAGATTCCACTAAGTTAACTATTGCACCCCACCCACCCGCCCCAAAAATAATCTTATATGCTGAAGTTAGAAAAGAAAGTTCACCTACATTGGGTCTTGGATTTGAATTAGATATAAAAGAGTAAACATAGCTAATACATAGTTGGTCTCTGTCATAGAAATCCACAACTGTTTCCTAGGTTAGGAAAAACATTTGCAGAGACTTAGAAAAGCACTTAAAGTGCAAGAAAGAAAACCAACCAGTTAAGCCATTTCTGTTTTTAGTAGATTAATGAGTTTAGTAGAATAATACATTTTACTTTGTTCCACCACCAGAAGACCATGTTTAAGAGACATGAAGATGACAGTTACTGTTGTTGTTGGTTCTTTGTCTCTTTGTGGCCACTGAAGAGGCTCTCAGTAGTAAAACATCAATTTCTTACAGACACACTGGAGATGCTGAGTGGTCAGTCTTATTCCTTGATTCAAAATTGTCCGGAATTGATAGCAGTGTGTTTGCCTAAAGGATGTGACTGGGGGACATTTGCTCTGAGAGTCTCGGGCACACAATGCAGGTGGTTTAAGGCAAGTATGTACAGTATAGCCTTTAGGGCAAACGACCTGCCATTTTGCATTTGGTACAAGGACATCATGGCATGTTCTGTCTGACCAGTTTTTGCAATTAAAGTAGCTGTGGTGCAATCAAGTTGTATAGTATGGAGTGCAGAGAACAGCGTTCCAAACTTGTGTGCCTGGGTTAACTTGGCACCTCACAGAACCAACTGGCTGGGCTGCAGATGGGTTAGTAGGGATCTGCAGAAGACACACATCCAGCTCCTTTCCCACCTTCAAAGGTCTGGAAGAAGGGAGCCTCCATTAAGGAAATCTAGGATGGGGGTATCCTGCATATTTATCAGTTTTAGTCAGAAAGAGGAGGTCCAGTGTAGTTGATGTGTGCATGATAATGGCAGTGGTGTGTGTGTGTATGCACTCATGTGTCTATGTGGAGACTTCCTGTTTGGTCTGATAAGATGTATGTGTATTTAAATCCATTTGCTTCTTGAGCTTCATAAAAGGCAAGAGGCCACCGCACAAATCATTTGAGGAATCCATGGGCTGACAGACAGAAGCCATCTGCATTATTTTGACCTGAGAGAGAGAAAAGGTGCTTTTAATCAAGAGAGAATGCTAGATTGCTCATCCCACTCCCACTTTTCTAAGTATAAGAGACAATAGGAAAAAAACGATTGGTGGAAAAAGAGAAAGTAGGATCTCAAATTGGGTTTTAAACAGTTTCTGCCTCTCCTCTATCCCTCAGTGCCATGTCATTGACAGAGGTCATCTATGATCATTCAGGGAACAGATGAAAATGAGCATGTACTGCCATCAGCTGCCAAAATGATGCAGTGGTTTTCCATAGTGTCTAGTAGAATATAAGGCATTTGTGTTATTAGGAAGGAGACACCATCTTGTCTATATGTGCCATGACACATAGGCCAGTTGGCATAAAAAAAATTACTTTGTTAGAAAGTTAATGTGACCACATGAGAATTTCTGATAGCTATCAATTTATTTTGTATATATGTGACAAGCTGTAATAAGAGAGAGAGAGAGAACCTTCCTCATATATTATATACCCGAAGAATTATAAACTAAGAAAACACACACAATTGAACTACTAATAAAGAGGATGGTATAACCATTGGCTGTAATTGTGTGGCAGCGACTTCATAACTTTTTTCAGGAGCCAGGAGACAGATTGGTTGGATGTGGTAGCAATCCCATAGCTAAAACTGCACATTGCTTTTTAGCATTTGCTATCTTTCAAAAGAGCAGCTTTTATTTCCAGTGGCTATATATTGCTAGAATGTTTGAATTTGCCCATGATGTTCAATTACTCTTACTTTACAAGACAAATTTATGGCAAGTTGACAGGAAAGGTATACCCCAAATGACAAAGACCGAGGACATGCTTGGGATGTAAGCCTCTTAACTGGAATGAGGCTTACAGATGAATCATGTTTGACTTTTCACATGATCCCACTAGGCAGTGGGAGGATGGATTTTGAAAGCTGCATAGTTGTAAACATCCTAATTCAACAATGTATAGTATAAAGTCAAAAGGAGATAAGGGAGATGGGGTCAGGATGGGGATGTGCATGGGAATGTGACAGCTAAATTAGCTGTGCAATAGAGTGAAATAAAGCCAGGAATGGCAATGCAAGGATGGCTCACAGTCTATTTAAGAAATTGAAGAGACCATCAAACAAAGGGTCAGGAAAAGTAGATGGTACTCTCAGCTGTACCACTAGCAAGCTGGGTGAGTTCAGTTTTCCTGTTTCTAGTGTCAGTTTCAAAAAAACAAAACCAAAAACAACTCTACAGATTTTTGTAGTCTGATGTATTTTATGGGATGTTCTACAGAAGAAGTGAAGGCAGAGTTTTGATTAGTTATTTCTCATGTACCTTTAAGTATCTCTATCTATACATGAGTCCTTTTACATGATCAGCATCTCTTGAGCAATGAGATGTAAAAGCTGTCATGTAATTGTGCTGTTCTCAGGCATCGATGGAGAGAACAATATCTGATTATGTTTATTTAGTATGTAAAGGTTTCTGTTTAAGAAAATTAGGGAAAGTTTTGTCCTTAGGAAATTTAATTCTTAATGAAGATGTCTTTTTAAAATTCTTGTCCAAATATTAACATTAGAAGTACAAATATCTGATTGGAAACAATATGTTTGATACACACACACACACACACACACACACACACACACACACACACATTCAGAAAAAAAAACCATGAGGAGTGGGGAAAATATGTGTCATTTTTGGAGAATACAAACATTCTAGTTTTGTTGGGGAAATAAGTGGCTAAGGGATGCTACTAGAGTATCTGTGCTCATTCAGTAGGTATTAATCAGCTTCTACTCTAGCACTGTGTGTTCCTAGGACTGTCTAGCATCACTTGCTTATAGCTGAGTTACAAAAACTATTAAGAGGTTAGGAGAGGAACTGGAGAGATGGCTCAGTGGTTAAGAGTACTGACTGCTCTTCCAGAGGTCCTGAGTTCAATTCCCAGCAACCATATGGTGGCTCACAACCATCTGTAATGGACATCTGATGCTGTCTTCTGCTGTGTCTGAAGACAGTGACAGTGTACTCACATACATGAAATAAATAAATCTTAAAAAAAAAAGAGTTGAAGAGAGAGTATTTTAATAAAACACTATGCCTAGGTCAACATACAAGGCTGTGATGAGGAGCTCAGGGAATCATTGCTACCTTTTGGAAAGGAAATTGAAAAGGTCATTGAGGACTTTAGGAATATTAATGTGGCAGCTATTGTGTAGGATGGATGTTCTGAAATAATGAAACTGGAAAACTCAATGGTTGAACATAGATGCTTGAAATAGGCAGTGGCTTTGGATGTAGAGGAAGAATTGTTATCTACTGTTTGGAGGGGAAATGCTTTGAATGTCATGAAGACTGCTGGATTTCTAAACAACTGCAATTTGTTTTTAATGAGTGGTGCTATTCAAACACTTGCAGAAAACTACAAGTGACACAGAAAAAGTCAAGCACAATACAAACATCATTATTTTTAAAAAGAGAACCTAATGAAAAGTATCTAAAGATTAATCTGTTTGGAGTAGATGTTGAAGGAATCAAAAGGTAAATGACTTCATGGTGGTGGACAACAACAACAAACACATATCTTCAAAGAGAAGTTCACATTTTAAAATGAATTGGAAGCTTACTTTCTATTTTGATCTTCTCTTGCAATTCAGCATATCACTTGATGCTGAGATATAGAATTTGCTATCAGTTGTTATCCAAGGGAATTTGCCTAGACACAGATATAAAAATCAGGCTCGGGTTGCTTGTCTGTGTTCTTGAGTGCTACAGTTAAGGGTCTGATCAGTTTCAGTTCTAATGTTCCTGTTTCATTTTTGACTTTCACAATGATAAAGTATGGCTCAGAGTTTGCCATTCATTTGTCATCCAGATGAACACTCAAGACTATTTTGAAGAGCTGATAACCATGATATGAATACAAACAGCATCAACTGGAATTATACTGGTGTAGCAGCCAGAGAGTAAACTACCTGAACTGTTAGAAAAATTTCAAACTATACATATTTTGTGTAATTCAAAGAACTGTTATACACTAGAGGCTTTTAAGCCATGTAGATGATACTGAAGATTAAAGGAAACTTTAAAGACAGCCGTTTTTAATGTCTTTTTTTTTAATTGCAAAGAAAATGTTTTTAGATTCATACTACTCAAAACAATATTAATAATAGAAAATGGAAATATACAACCAAGAGAAAGTTGCATGCATTTTTTTTTGTGCCATGATATATTTATTTGACTAACTGTTCATACCTCAAAAAAAAAAATACCTTTAAAGTCAAGTACTTACATGTACATTGGTTGAAGTTGTAAGTGAGATGTCTTCTGAGGCCCTTGGTATCCATAAGAATCAAAGCCACCTATGAAGTCAACTGAAAAAGGACAGTTGCATCTGTTAGTTAACTTTACATAATAGATAGAAATGAGTGATCAAGGTCTCCACAAATTATAAATATAAACTTTAAATTAATTAAATAAACTAAAGTTGACTAATGATGAAAGAGAAGAAAAAACAGTTTCTTGAAGGTAGCAATCTTTATTCAACTGTGAGTTTCAATTATGGCTTTACAATGCTCTCTATATTTCTCAGAAGGGAAAATGTAAATTTCTCAAGCAACAAAGACTTAATTGGACTCATTAAGTCCAATTGTCTCTTGCATGTCAAAAATGGAATATAACTTTTTGGTTAATGTGAACATTTTTGGAGCACATTTCAAATGTTATATTATAAAACTAATCGTCATGAGCCAATTCCATGTATTGTCCAGAGTTGCAGTATTACTACTAATATTATATATTCTGAGGTAAAGAGGTCTGGTTGAATGTCATGTAAATTAACTTAACATGATTATGCTTACCATCCCATCTTGTGGTTTATAATCTAATACAACAAGAAGTTAGGTGTGGAACAAAGTCTAATCAATCACTCAAATGAGTTGCATAGAAGGTATTAAGTGAAGATACATAATAAGATAATAATACATAATAAGATACAATAAGAATTACCATGGCAAATGAAATTTTCCAAAATGGCTACAAGAATATTTCCTATTCCAAAAGTTCTTGCAAAGTAATATTGGTCTACTTCCCATGCCATGGTTTGGACCTCTGATTGATTCCTCTCAAACCTGGATAGAGGCTTTGTGGCATGTTTGAGGCTTGCAGCAAGGATGCTATGCTGGTTTTAAGATAGCTCATTAAGGGTTATTTATTTCCCTGTTTTTCTCTTTGTCAGGATCTCTCTTGATACAGCCACCATACTGTGAGGAAGCCCAAACTGGTACAGACAAAGAAACTGATGAGTACCAACATATTTAACCATTGTCTAGTAGGGGTCCTAGCCCATAACTTGTTCACTTCCTGACATGTGAGAGAAAAATACCTCTACCTGATTACAGACCCCAGCTACTGAGTCAGCTCAGAATTAGAATGTTCCTAGTTCAGTTGGTCTCTGACATCAAAGAAAGTAGATAACTCCCCAAGTAGCACCCCATTCCTGTGTAAGTAGTAAACCTTCAAGATCTTCCTCCCCTCCTCTAGACAGGGTTTCTTTGTGTAGCCCTGGTTGTCCTGGAACTTGCTTTGTAGACTAGGCTGTCTTGGAACTTGCTTTGTAGACACGGTTGTCCTGGAATTTGTTTTGTAGATAAGGTTGGCCTTGAACTAAGAGATATACCTGCCTCCACCTCCAAAGTACTGGATTTACAGCATAACAACTCCTTACTTTAGAACACCAAGCTTTGGCAAAACAAACAATCAAGCAAGCAAATAGGAACAGCAATAGAAACGAGGAAGGAAATAGATGTCTTTGAAAAAGATACACTTCGATGGTTTGATTTCAGGTGCACATATTGAGGTTTTTGTGGTGAGATAAGAGGCAAAACCTATAAAAGGACTACAAAAGAGATGACATGAAAGAGAAAGACAGGGAAATACAGGCTAAATAGGATTCACTCAGCGACCTTCATTTTTCCAGTAGCTTATTCTATTGGCTTTCTTTGTCTTCCTCTGATTCTCTTGTTAATACCCTAGGGTGGTGCAGATAGCAAGTCTGGCAAAACATGAAGTAATGGTGAGCCCATCTTGTCTATGCAACGAAGAAATCTTTTAACAAAGGCTATTTGTCTGTCGTGTGATATTTGGCTTACAGCAAAACTTAGCAAAAAGTATAGGTCTCCTTATAGTGTCCCTTCTCCCATATTCACATACACGCCTTTTCCCAATATTAATGTTCCCCATCAGAGCTGTATATTAGTTACAACTGATTAGCCTCTATTGCTGCATCAGTATCACCAGAAGGTAATAGTTTCCTCTAGGGTTCACTCTTGGTCTTGTACAATATATTGGGTTTGACAAATATATATGGTATATGTCTATCATCTAGTATCCATAATTGCCCCTTTGTGTAAAACTGTCCCTGCACTCCCTTTGCTATGCTTCTTTCTTAGCTCCCATGGCAACTGACCTTTGTGTTTCAATAATTTTGCTGTTTTGAAAAACATCTTTGTATATGTGTGTATGCATGTGTGTGTGTGTGTGTGTGTGTGTGTGTGTGTGTGTGTGTGTGTGCGTGAATCTATCTGTTCACAGACAGAGGCTACAGGACAGCTTTATGGATTTGGTTCTCTCCTTCTACTTTCTGTGGTCTCTAAGGACTGAGGTCATGTCTCCAGACTCCTGTGGGAGGTCTTCTCCTGCCCTACTGTCTCACCCTTCCTCTTATAGTGTATTATCTGATTGACTTCTTTCAATTGAATTTTCTTTTATGAATTTTTGGTTGTGTGTATGTACAGGTCCACAAGTTTGTACAGGTGCACACAAATGTTTGCGTACATGTGCGTATATGGATTTGGAGTTTTCCTTGGTTCATTTTCCAGACTGTTTTTTGAGACAAGATCTCTCAAATACCTTTGCCTGAAGCTTGTGATTCAACTATGCTGGCTGGCCAGCATTGATCCATCTGGCACTTCCCCTCTAGCATTGAGACAGTAGTGTGTGCTACCACATCTGTTTGCTTTTCCTCCCCTAGCTTTATAGATGGGTGCCGGGGTGCAGGCTCAGGGCTTCATGTTTTCTGGGAATATGTCACTGACTGAGATATCTTCTCATACCCTGTATCATTATATATATGTATGTATGTATGTATGTATGTATATGTATATATATATATATATATATATATATATATATATATATATATATATAAAGAGTATGGCTAGTATGGCAGTGGACTTTATTTTAGTATTGAGAAAACCTTTTCCTCTAGCTTTATTTGAAGCAGATTCTCTTTTCTCATTCAGAGTGGAATGATATAGCAAACATAGGAACAGCAATGTTAGAAAGACGGAGGGCTCAAATGTTACTGTGTACACCCTCCAAATTATAAATTCTAAAGCTGAGACATCTTTAGAATCCAATCAAAGTCTTACAGAGAAGTAATAACAGAGTAAAGTGCTTTCATTTTTTAAATTGCCTACGTTTCTACATTAGCCAATACAGACAATATCAGGATGATTAATAATTGACAACCATCTCAGAGACTAATACAATCATTGGTGTGGCCTTCTTAAGGCCAACCAACTCCCCCATTTCCCTACCTTTCCCCCTCTCTTCTAAAATATCTCCATGTCCATATTCAGCTTGAAGAAGCTTTGAAGAGTCGTCATCCCAGTTCCCTAAGCTTTGGGGCTGGAGGGGGTTATTATAGGTTGTCTTTGGTAGTAAAAATTTTGAAGTACAGGGCTTAGACCCAGTCCTTCTATTGTTATTATAAACCTATCTGAGATGATTAAGCCGGTAAGTTAGGACCAAATAGGAAATTCATGGCTCTGAGTTTACTGTTAGGGTGTTTTCAGTTATTTTAATCAGAAATGGCTGAGAGTAGGTAACAGAGAACAGTTCAGATTACTTCACATAGTTGGTTTTCAAAAACATCAGAAGTCCACAGAATGTGACGTTTAATGTTATTCACTTGTTGAGACTAGTCTGCTCCTGACAACTTTCCCTGTCTTGGATTCACTGAGCATCTTTGAGCTACTCCAGTTGTGGCGAAACAGCCACTGGGCAAGAATTGCCTTATTTCACCAACAAACATAATACCGTGCGAAGAAAGGACACAATTACAGGTTAGGACAGCTTGATTCTGCAGAGACAGAGTAGGCTAGTCCTTAATATTCCTGTTTTTCTAAGTCTGTCAGATGACCCTGGCCAGTAGACTGAAAACTGATGCTCCAACATGTTGAAGTAAGGGACTGTCCAAGTGATCAGTGGTCTCTATAAATTGGCTAAATTTTGGAAGCTGTGTTAGGCTTCCTATATATTTTCAGTTAATACCAGTCACTCTTCAATTTCTGATGGGGTTGAAAAAACTACATAGTCTCCTAGCCAACCCAGGCTTTTTACTTTGAGAGGAACAGGTTTGAGAGGATGGTTTTGAGATGGCATTCAATCTAAAGCTAAAACTTAGTCATGTGCAGAACTATAGTCTTTTAAGTAAGGTTAGATTACAGAGGTTCTATTTAATTAATAAAAGTGTTAGGTCTCTTGTACTTTATAAATTACAAACTAGTAATAGTTATGTCCAATTATCTCTGAGATAAAATAGTCTTTTAATTGGACAGAAAGAGGCAATGTTGTGGATAGCCCTGGAGCCAATTATATTTGATGTTAATTCCATTCTCCTGTGAGGGACTAAAAACAAGGAATGAGTCAGCACTCGGGTGATTTCCTGTAAACCTGCTTCCCACCTTAATTTGTAAAATAAAGGAGAGCTGATGACTGGGCAGATAAAGGGAACATGGAACAGAAGGTGGGGAGAGAGAGAAGGAGAAAATGACAGATAAGAAGAGGAAGAGGAGGAGGAAGAGGAGGAGGAAGAAGAGGAAGAGGAAGAAGAGGAGGAGAAAGAACAAGAAAGAAAAAAATCAGAGAAGAAGCACATGGCCTGGAGAAACCACAAGTTCTAAGGGTCTCATAGATGTGGAAGAAAATGTAGCAGTAGATCTGCCCAATCTAGGCGCACAGCATGTATTCATATTAATTAAGTTGTGTCTTCATTGCTGGGGCATATTTGGGTTGGAGATTTACTGCAACAGGCTGGAAAGATGGCTCAGAAATTAATATAACTGACTACTCTTCCAGACATCCAGAATTCAATTCCAAGCAACCACATAATCATCTAGAATGAGATCTGGTGCCCTCTTCTAGGATGCAGGCATATATTCAGGCAGAACACTGTATACATTTTTCAAAAAAGCCAGGGGAACAGGGAGTTTTATGTGTGATTGTGTCTCTTAGAAAGGTCAGAAGCATTAGTCATAAAATCTCATCAACATGCTATCAACCTCATCAACCTATCTCAGCAACCCATGCATAATCTGAACAAGGATAACACCAATAGATATCTTAATATGGAAGAGTCAAAGCTCACAAGGCCTCAATTCTAGGCAAAGAACTGTAGGCAACTAAGGAATTTTGAGAGTGGGAGAAATTGTCTTTTCCATGGATGAACACACAAATGTTTATCCAGTACCAAATGGTCAACCATTTGTATTGGCTGACAAAATGATGTGTACTGTAATATTAACTGACTGTAACATATAACTGTAACATATACTGTAGTATGTAACAGACTGAACAGGCTGTATTTATGTATTTATCTATCTATCTATCTATCCATCCATCATCTGTCTACCTATCACCTATCTTCTACAATCATTTATCTATCTATTTATATGTATTAGTTAGGGTTTTACTGCTGTGAACAGACACCATGACCAAGGCAAGTCTTATAAAAAACATTTAATTGGGGCTGGCTTATAGATTCAGAGGTTCAGTCCATTACCATCAAGGTGGGAACATGACAGCATCCAAGCAGGCATGGTACAGGAGGAACTGAGAGTTCTACTTTTTCATCCAAAAGCTGCTAGTGGAAGACTGACCTCCAGGCAACTAGGGAGAGGATCTTATGCCCACACCCACAATGACACACTACTCCAACCAGGTCACACCTATTCCAACAAGGCCACACCTCCAAATGGTGCCACTCCCTGGTCCAAGAATATACAAACCATTATACTATCTATCAATCAATATTGGTAATAACAAAAAAAAGACACCATGAATTTGAAAGAGAGTAAGGGGGTAGGAGGAATGAGAGTGTTTGGAGGGAGCAAAGTAGGATTATTAATAATATAATAATATAATATATTATTATAACCTCAAAATACAAAAAATGAAAAATAAATTAGACTAAAGTAGAAAAAATACCTTTAATGGCACATTGGGTTATTTTAAATGTCTTTGATATAATTACATAAGTGACCAAAGTACTACCAACTTGTCCTGATCTTAGTCAAATTCTTTTTTATGTCTGCTTCAGGTGTTTTTCTGCTCTTATCCCCCTGAACACTCCCATTCACCTTGGTAATGCATGCATAACCTAATTGTACAACCCAAAAATATACACTTAAGTAACCAAGGTTTCCAGGTTCTCCTGAGCTAAATCTGACATTGTGGTATTCTCCTTTATAAGTGCTGCAACCCTGAGCATGAGTACTAATAGTACTCTAGTAACATTAACCTGCTCTTGGTTTCTGGCTTTAAATTATGGACTATAATTTGGCTTTATATGTGTTATTGTCTGTAACCTCCTCACCTGGACTATAACAATTATATAGAATAAATGACATAGAGAGGCTAAATCATAACGTGCCTAAATGATGGTGTAATAAAATATGCAACCCCTACTTTTTCTCTGTAACTCCTTCCATGTGTATTTTGTTCCCCTTTCTAAAGAGGATTCTGAGCTTCTGGGCTCATATCCACTTATCATATAATGGGCATATCATGAGTGTTCTTTTGTGATTGGGTTACCTCACTCAAGATGATATCCTCCAGATCCATTCATTTGTCTAAGAATTTCATAAATGCATTGTTTTTATTTTATTATTATTTTTAGATATTTTCTTAATTTACATTTCAAATGCTATCCCGAGAGTTCCCTATACCCTCCCCCTGCCCTGCTCCCCTACCCACCGACTCCCACTTCTTGGCCCGGGCGTTCCCCTGTATTGGGGGTATATAACGTTTGCAATACCATGGGGCCTCTCTTCCCAATGATGGCCGACTAGGCCATCTTCTGCTACATATGCAGCTAGAGTCACGAGGTCTGGGGTTTCTGGTTAGTTCATATTGTTGTTCCTCTTTTAAGGTTGCAGACCTCTTCAGCTCCTGGGGTAGTTTCTTTAGCTCCTCCACTGAGGGCCCTGTGTTCCATCCTATAGATGACTGTGAGCATCCACTTTTGTAGCCTCATACGAGACAGTTATATCAGGGTCCCTTCAGCAAACTCTTGCAGTCCTATGCAATAGTGTCTAAGTTTGGTGACTGATTATAGGATGGATCCCTGGGTGGGGTAGTCTCTGGATAGTCCATCCTTTCCTCTTAGCTCCAAACTTTGTCTCTGTAACTCCTTTCATGGGTATTTTGTTCCCTATTCTAAGGAGGAATGAAATAGCCACATGCTTCTTTCTTCTTCTTGATTTTCTTGTGTTTTGCAAATTGTATCTTGGGTATTCTAAGATTCTGTGCTAATATCCGCTTATCAGTGAGTGCATATCTAGTGACTTCTTTTGTGATTGGGTTACCTTACTAAGGATGATATCCTCCAGATACATCCATTTGCCCAAGAATTTCATAAATTCATTGTTTTTAATAGCAGAGTAGTATTCCATTGTGTAAATGTACCACATTTTATGTATCCATTCCTCTGTTGAGAGACATCTGGGTTCTTTCCAGCTTCTGGCTATTATAAAGAGGGCTGCTACGAACATAGTGGAGCATGCGTTCTTATTACCAGTTGGAACATCTTCTGGGTATATGCCCAGGAGAGGTATTGCTGTTTCCTCTGGTAGTACTATGTCCAATTTTCTGAGGGACCGCCAGACTGACTTCCAGAGTGGTTGTACAAGCTTGCAATCCCACCAGCAATGGAGGAATGTTCCTCTTTCTCCATATCCTCACCAGCATCTGCTGTCTTCTGAATTTTTTATTTTAGCCATTCTTACTGGTCTGAGGTGGAATCTCAAGGTTGTTTTGATTTGCATTTCCCTAATTATTAAGGATGTTGAACATTTTTTTCAGGTGCTTCTCAGCCATTTGGTATTCCTCTGTTAAGAATTCTTTGTTTAGCTCTGTACCTCATTTTTAATGGGGTTATTTGATTTTCTGGAGTGCAGCTTCTTGAACTCTTTGTATATATTGGGTATTAGTCCCCTATCAGATTTAGGATTGACAGAAATCCTTTCCCAATCTGTTGGTGGCCTTTTTGTCTTATTGACAGTGTCTTTTGCCTCACAGAAGCTTTGCAATTTTATAAGGTCCCATTTGAAATTCATTGTTTTTAATAGCTGCGTCGTACTCCATTGTGTAAATGTACCACAAAGTTCAAAGCAGCGCCTGAAGGAATGTCTATCCAGAGACTGCCCCACCTGGGGATACGTTCCATATACCACTACCAAACCCAGACACTAGGCAGATGCCAACAAGAGCCTACTGACAGGAGCCTGATATGGCTTTCTCCTTTGAGGCTCTGCCAGTGCCTGACAAATATAGAAGTGGATGCTCACAGTCATCCATTGGATGGAGCATAAGGTCTCCAATGAAGGAGCCAGAGTAAACATTCATGAGCTGAAGGGGTCTGAAGTCCCATAGGAGGAACATCAATATGAACTAACCAGTACCCACAGAGCTCCTTGGAACTTCCACCAATCAAAGAAAACACATGGTGGAACTTGTGACTCTAGCTGGATATGCAGTAGAGGATGGCCTTGTTAGTTATCAATGGGAGGAGAGGCCCTTGGTCCTGTGAAGGCTCTTATGCCCCAGTATAGGGGAATGCCAGGACCAGGAATAGGGAGTGGGGAGGGGGGAGGGAATAGGGGATTTTCAGAGGGGAAGCTAGGAAAGTGGATAACATTTGAAAAGTAAATAAAAAATATCTAATTAAAAAAAGAAAATATACAAACAATTAACATTAAAAATATGTAACCCATCCTTTTTATGTAATTATGACAGCAGCTTAATGTTTGGATCATAATTTATGTTGGCATTTAAAAAGGAAATATATTACTTTTTATCAATGAGAACCCTCCTCAATGCTTGAAAGAAAAAGAAAAAAAAATCCTTGATAATTGTAAAATGCTAAACAGTTGCTCAGACCTTCTCAAGTTTTGGTTTTGTTTTGTTTTGCTCTGTTTGGTTTGGTTTTGTTTGGTTTGGTTTTGGTTCTTCAAGATAGGGTTTCTCTGTGTAGCCCTGGCTGTCCTGGAACTCACTCTGTAGACCAGGCTGGCCTTGAACTCAGAAATCAGCCTGCCTCTGCCTCAGTGCCAGGATTAAAGGCGTGCACTACCACTGCCCCGCCCTTCTCAGTTTTTATCATTCATCTTTACAATACTACTATTAGGTGAGCAGTAATAGTTATCTTTACAAATAGTGTCAGGTTTTTGCCTGAAGCAGTGAAACTGAGTATGAAGCTAGAAACTCAGTATTTTGTTTTCTTCCTACAAGCACAGGAAGCTGATGACTCTTCCTCATTCATTCGAATCTTGGATATCCCTCAAAGGGTTTTCTAAAAGTGATAAAAGGAACCAAATACATTTTGTATGAAAACTAAGACCTCCAGCTTTTGTTTTCCTTCTATATTATTCATCAAACTTATTTTTGAGTTCTTTGAGTTACATACTTGTTGTGGATACCACTTTTACTATTCATTTTTTTGGTACCTTTACTCTGCCCTGTTGGGGTTAGTCTCATGTGGTGTGTATTCAGATCCTGAGTTCTGAGCCCCAAGATCAGGTTGCCGTCTGGACATCAATGGGAGGAGAGGCCCTTGGTCCTGTGAAGGCTCTATGCCCTAGTATAGGGGAATGCCAGGACCAGGAATAGGGAGTAGGGAGGGGGGAGGGAATAGGGGATTTTCAGAGGGGAAACTAGGAAAGGTTAGTCTCATTGTATTGACCAATGTGATTTAAAGAATGCTCCCCAGGAATCTCTGATTGGTCAATAAAAGGCTAGAGCCTGCAACTGGGTGGGGCGAAAGGAAGGCAGAGATCCAGTAGTGGGGGTCTCAGGTAGGACCACAAGGAGAAGGAAAAAGGTAGAGGAAGAAGGAGGTCCCCATGAGGCAGGATGGACCATGAACACATGGCCCAAAGTAGCTCACTTTGAGGACACACATAGAGCAAGACTCTGTTGGCAAGTAATGGGACATTTATCTGGTTATTAATAGCCTAGTTAGGTTATAACAGCTCAGAAACTATCCAGCATAGTGCTGACAGCTTGTTAATCAAAATACACGGTTTCTGTGCCTTTTATTTGGGAGCTATATACGCTATAATAGGGCAGAACACTTCCCCCCATAAAAATGCTACAATACTGTCCCTTCTAGAAAACTAGCTTTTATCTTCATCCCATCTCTAATCTAATAATCTAGGAAGATACTGGTGTTGATAGTAACTAACGTGGAATTACTTGTATTTACCAGTGAGTTATTAATGAAGTGTCATTGTTTATTGCAATATATACAAGGTGATTAAGCAACAGAATTCAAGGCTCAGGTTCTGTCCTTGATGTCAGATGTCATTTGCTGGACACTAAATAAGCATACAAGCAGCCCTTTCTTATGAGACTTGTCTGTATTGTCAGTAGTGTCTTTTATGATTATGATTATAGAGTGGAGTTTCAAAGTGATTCTTTATAACAACTTGGCATATTATCTATGTTATAGCAATTGTTAGCACAAAAATATGAAAGACAGATGAATTACTGAGACCAGAAGCAAAGTTAGGAGTTTGTGGAGGGAAATATGTCATTGGTGCAAGAGACATTGGCAAAGAGGTAGAAAATGCAGGCTGTATTAACTCTTTGAATGGGAGGCAGTATGTTTGACTAGTATAACATTGGTGGTGCGTTCTATAAAACCAAAGCAAATATCAATAGGAAGCTAGCCGTTGGATTCCTTCAGGAAATATTGTATTTAAATTAAAAGGGATACAGCCAAATGTCAGATTCAGGAAAAGGGCAATCAATTTATAATTGCAAAGCAAGAGATTGGAGAGATGAATTTCCATCTCCTTTTTCAGCTTTGCTTCATTTTAACTATAACTGCCTGACATATTATGAATCTATTCGTTTCTTTGTGATAACAGCTGTAATGCAAGCTGTATGAGATTTACTGTCCCGTGCTTCTTTTTCTACAGTAGTTTAAAAACAATATTTGGCTTGTGGGAGACAATTCATATTTACTGGATAGATTGTATATACTTTAGGCAACAAGGCAAAATTAGGCAATTGATCAGTACATGGAAGATAATAGCAAAATTTCAAGGAGTATTTGACTGAGTGCTTTTATCTTTTCCTCTATAAAACTTTGGACAACAATAAAAGAACATGTGTTTAGATATAAACAAAATAAACTTTTTTAATTCTATCAAGAAGAGGCTATCACGTCTTCTTCTTTGGTTAAGAGGCATGGGAGAAAGATGGTGTACCATTCTTTAGTATTAGCATGTCAAGGGTGAGGGGATCACTTGCTGATTGATGCTACCCCATATTGATGATTTGTGGGAAAAACATTATTCTTACTATTCACAAGACTCTAAGGGGAGACACAGAACTGGACAGAAGATTTCAAAATAAAATTAGTACTTATTTATCCTGTAATATTGGATGTATTTGTGTTTTGTTTGTGGAGACTTTTTCAATGGATTTTTTTAAGACATACAAATATACAAAAACTACACATAATTAATATACACAATTCAATGAATGTGATCATTTGCAGACCCATGAGTCCTTCACTATGGAAGAGACACCAAGCACATCTGTCCTTTCCAAAGACCTAGGAATGCGACTTTTTTTTTTTTTTTTCCCAAGACAGGGTTTCTCTGTGTAGCCTTGGCTGTCCTGGAACTCACTCTGTAGACCAGGCTGGCCTCAAACTCAGAAATTTGCCTGCCTCTGCCTCCCAAGTGCTGGGATTAAAGAGGTGCACCACCACGCCCGGCAGGAATGTGACTTTTATCTCAAATTCTATAATGCTTCTTGCGGCCTTAGTTTTCCTGCGATGAGAGTGTGTTTGTATATACTGACATATGAGGGTAGAACAGATGCAAGTATTCTAAATTAGAAAAGTACCATATCTATTTAATAAATATGATTTACTAACATTAATAATAGCAGAATTGAAAAACCATGCAGGAAGAGAAAAGTGCTTCTTGAATAAATACTCTTTGCTAAAATCTATTCCCTGTAGTGAGCCCTCCTTTTCTTTAAATTAAATCATGAATACTTAGCTCAGCAAACTGCCTTTTAAATACATGTTGGCAGTGAGGTAGTGTAACATAAAATTGCCCCATTGTTATTAATGACAAAACCACTAATCAACACGCTCTTTTCTAGAGACAGAGCTGGAAAGGACCATGAAAGGCAGCTTACTGAAAGTGAAGTCTAAATATTTAGGAAGACACACTGAAAGGCATTAAACATACATGTGGGCCTATGAAAACAGAGTGTCTATCCATCATCTCTGCAGGTATGAATTTCAAGGGCACTTACAACAAGGTGCACAAAAGGAATTTACAGCACAATTAACCACAGGCCAAATGCAGAATAACATCTTTCTCCCACTCAAATCTTACTTGGTGGCAGCAATTCAAATTGATTGTATGAACATGAGGTGTTTTCTTTGGGCTAAAATCCCTGAATAAATTTGAAAACTCTAACTCTCTCTCTCTCTCTCTCTCTCTCTCTCTCTCTCTCTCTCTCTCTCTCCCTCCCTCCCTCCCTCCCTCCCTCTCCCTCCCTCCTTCCCTATCACCCCTCTAACCCACCCACACTATCTCTTTTAAATTATGATTAGAAAAATAGAGTTCCTATAGTGACACATGATCTTGTTATTCAAAGGATCAAACTATCCACACTTTGGTCTTCCTTCTTGAGTTTGATGTGTTTTGCAAATTGTACCTTGGGTACTCTGAGCATCTGGGCTAAGATCCACTTACCAGTGAGTACATACAATATCTGTTCTTTTGTTACTGGGTTACCTCACTTAGGATGATATCCTCCAGATCCATCCATTTGCCCAAGAACTTCATAAATTCATTGTTTTTAATAGCTGAGTAGTACTCCTTTGTGTAAATGTACCATATTTTCTGTATCCATTCCTATGTTGAGGTACATCTGGGTTCTTTCTAGCTTCTGGCTATTATAAATAAGGCTGCTATGAACATAGTGGAGCATGTGTCCATATTACCAGTTGGAACATCTTCTGGGTATATGCCCAGGAGAAGTATTGCTAGATCTTCTATGTCCAATTTTCTGAGGAACTGCCAGACTGATTTCAAGAGTGGTTGTACCAGCTTGCAATCCCACCAGCAATGGAGGAGTGTTCCTCTTAATCCACATCCTGGCCAGCATCAGCTGTCACCTGAATTTTTGATCTTAGCCATTCTGACGGGTGTGAGGTAGAATCTCAGGGTTGTTTTGCTTTGCATTTCCCTGATGATTAGGGATGTTGAACATTTATTCAAGTGCTTCTCAGCCCTTTGGTATTCCTCAGTTGAGAATTCTTTGTTTAGCTCTGTACCCCCTTTTTAAAAATAGGGTTATTTGGTTTTCTTGAGTCCAGCTTCTTGAGCTCTTTGTATATATTGGATATTAGTCCCCTATCAGATTTAGGATTGGTAAAGATCCTTTCCCAATCTGTTGGTGGCCTTTTTGTTTTATTGACAGTATCTTTTGCCTTACAGACACTTTCATGAAGTCTTATTTGTTGATTCTTGATCTTGCAGCACAAGCCATTTCTGCTCTGTTCAGGAATTTTTTCCCTGTGCCCATATCTTCAAGGGTTTTCCCTATTTTCTCCTCTATAGATTTCACTGTCTCTGGTTTTATGTGGAGGTCTTTGATCCACTTAGACTTGTGCTTTGTGCAAGGAGATAAGAATGGGTCAATTTGAATTCTTCTACATGATTACCAACAGTTGAGCCAGCACCATTTGTTGCTCCATTGTCAAAAATCAAGTGACCATAGATGTGTGGGTTCATTTCTGGGTCTTCAATTCTATTCCATTCATCGACCTTTCTGTCTACCAGTACCATGCAGTTTTTATGACAATTGCACTGTAGAACACCTTGAGGTTAAGTATGATGATTCCACCAAAGGTTGTTTTTTTGTTGTTGTTGTTGAGAATAGTTTTTGGTATCCTAGGTTTTTTGTTATTCGAGATTAATTTGCAAATTACCCTTTGTGACTCAGTGAAGAATTGAGGTGGAATTTATATGGGGATTGCATTGAATCTGTAGATAGCTTTTGGCAGGACAGCCATTTTGACTTTATTAATCCTGCCAATCCATGAGCATGGGTGATCTTTCCATCTTCTGAGAACGTGTTCAATTTCTTTCTTCAGAGATTTGAAATTCTTATCATACAGATCTTTCTCTTCCTTAGTTAGAGTCAAACCAAGATATTTTATGTTATTTGTGACTATTGTGAAGGGTGTTGTTTCCCTAATTTCTTTCTCAGTACATTTATTCTTTGTGTAGAGAAAGGCCATTGATTTGTTTGAATTAATTTCATATCCAGCTAATTCACTGAATCTGTTTATCAGGTTTAGGAGTTCTCAGGTGGAATTTATGGGGTTATATATATATATATATATATATATATATATATATATATATATATTGTCATATCATCTGCAAATAGTGATATTTTGACTTCTTCCTTTCCAATTTGAATCCCCTTGATCTCCTTTTGTTGTTGATTTGCTCTGTCTAGGACTTCAAGTACTATATTGAATAGGTAGGGAAAAAGTGGTCTCTTCTAGTCCCTGATTTTATTAGGATTGCTTCAAGTTTCTCTCCATTTAGTTTGATGTTGGCTACTGGTTTGCTGTATATTGCTTTTATTATGTTTAGGTATGGGCCTTGAATTCCTGATCTTTCCATAATTTTTATAATGAAGGAGTGTTGGTTTTGTGAAATGCTTTCTCAGCATCTAATGAAATGATCATGTGTTTTTTGTCTTTGAGTTTGTTTATATAGTGGATTACGTTGATGGATTTCAGTATATTAAACCATTCCTGCATCCCTGGGATGAATAGTTTTGATGTGTTCTTGGATTCGGTTTGTGAGGATTTTATTGAGTATTTTTACATCGATATTCATAAGGGAAATTGGTCTGAAGATCTCTTTCTTTTTTGGATCTTTGTGTGGTTTAGGTATCAGAGTAATTGTGGCTTCAAAAAATGAGCTCTTTGTATATATTGGATATTAGTCCCCTATCAGATTTAGGATTGGTAAAGATCCTTTCCCAATCTGTTGGTGGCCTTTTTGTTTTATTGACAGAACATTTTATCCCAAAACCAAACGATATACCTTCTTCTCAGCACTACATGGTACCTCCTCCAAAATTTATGTGGAAATTGAACAACATTTTACACAATGATATCTTGCTAAAGGAAGTAATAAAGAAAGAAATTAAAGACTTTTTGGAGTTTAATGAAAATGAAGCCACAACATAACAAAACTTATGGGACACAATACAGGCAGTCTTAAGAGGAAAACTTATAGCCCTGAGTGCCTCTAAAAAGAAACTAGAGAGAGCATACACTAGCAGCCTGACAGCATATCTAGAAGCTCTAGAACTAGAGCAGTTCTCTTTCTACTTTGTGGAATAGTTTGAGGAGAGTAGCAATTAGGTTTTCTGTGAAGGTCTGATAGAACACTGCACTAAACCCATCTGGTCCTGGCCTTTTTTTAGTTGGGAAACTATTAATGATTGCTTCTATTTCTTTAGGAGAAATGGGACTGTTAAGATGGTTAATCTGATCCTGATTTAACTTTGGTACCTGATATCTGTCTAGGAAGTAGTCCATTTCATCGAGGTTTTCAAGTTTTGTTGAGTATAGCCTTTTGTAGTGGGATCTGATGATGTTTTGGATTTCCTCAGGTTCTGTTGTTATGTCTCCTTTTCCATTTCTGATTTTGTTAATTAAGATATTGTCCCTGTGCCCACTAGTTAGTCTGGTTAATGGCTTATCTATCTTGTTGATTTTCACAAAGAACCAGCTCCTGGTTTGGTTGATTCTTTGAATAGTTCTTTTTCTTTTCACTTGGCTGATTTCTGCACTAAGATTGATTATTTCCTGCTGTCTACTTCTCTTGGGTGAATTTGCTTCCTTTAGTTCTATAGCTTCTAGATATGCTGTCAGGCTGCTAGTGTATGCTCTCTCTAGTTTCTTTTTAGAGGCACTCAGGGCTATAAGTTTTCCTCTTAAGACTGCCTGTATTGTGTCCCATAAGTTTTGTTATGTTGTGGCTTCATTTTCGTTAAACTCCAAAAAGTCTTTAATTTCTTTCTTTATTACTTCCTTTAGCAAGATATCATTGTGTAAAATGTTGTTCAATTTCCACATAAATTTTGGCTTTCTATTATTTATGCTGTTATTGAAGATCAGCCTTAGTCCATGGTGATCAGATAGGATGCATGGGAACATTTCATTATTTTTTTCTGTTGAGGCCTATTTTGTGACCAATTTTATGTTCAGTTTTGGAGGAGGTACCATGTAGTGCTGAGAAGAAGGTATATCGTTTGGTTTTGGGATAAAATGTTCTGTAGATATCTGTCAAATCCATTTGTTTCATAACTTCTGATATTGTCTATGTGTCTCTTTTTAGTTTCTGTTTCCAGGATAGGTCCATTGGTAAGAGTGTGGTGTTGAAGTCTCCCACTATTATTATGTGAGGTTCAATGTGTGCTTTGCGCTTTATTATAGTTTCTTTAATGAATGTGGCTTCTCTTGCACTTGGAGCATAGATATTCAGAATTGAGAGTTCATGTTGGAAGATTTTTCCTTTGATGAGTATGAGGTGACCCTCCTCACCTTTTTTGATAACTTTGGGTTGAAATTCAATATTTTTCGATATTAGAATGGCTACTCCAGCTTGTTTCTTTGGACCATTTGCTTGGAAAATTGTTTTCTCACCTTTCACTCTGAGGTAGTGTCTCTTTTTCCCTCATGTGGGTTTCCTGTAAGCAGCAAAATGTTGGGTACTGCTTGTGTAGCCAGTCTATTAGTCTATGTCTTTTTATTGGGGAATTGAGTCTATTGATGTTAAGAGAAATTACAGAAAGTAATTGTTGCTTCCTGTTATTTTTGTTGTTAAAGTTGGGATTCTGTTCTTGTGGCTGTCTTCTTTTAGGTTTGTTGAAGCATTTCTTTCTGGCTTTAGTAGGGTGTAATTTCTGTCCTTGTGTTGGTGTTTTTTTGTTATTATTCTTTGAAGGGCTGAATTCGTGGAAAGATATTGTGTGAATTTGGTTTTGTCATGTAATACTTTGGTTTCTCCATCTATGACAATTGAGAGTTTTGCTGAGTATAGCAGCCTGGGCTGGCATTTGTGTTCTCTTAGGGTCTGTATAACATCTCTCCAGGATCTTCTAGGTTTCTTAGTCTCTGGTGAGAAGTCTTGTGTAATTCTAATAGGCCTTTATATGTTACTTGACCTTTTTCCCTTACTGCTTTTAATATTCTGTGTTTATTTAGTGCATTTCTTGTTCTCATTATTATGTGTCGGGAGGAATTTCTGTTTCTGGTCCAGTCTATTTGGAATTCTGTAGGCTTCTTGTATGTTCATGGGCATTTCTTTCTTTAGGTCTGGGAAGTTTTCTTCTATAATTTCGTTGAAGATATTTGCTGGCCCATTAAGTTGAAAATCTTCATTTTCTTTCTTTTTTTTTAACTTTTTTTATTAGCTATTTTCTTAATTTACATTTCAAATGTTATTCCGAAAGTCCCCTCCCCCTCCCTCCTCCCTGCTCCCCTGCCCACCCACTCCCACTTCTTGGTCCTGGCGTTCCCCTGTATTGGGGCATATAGAGATTGCAGTACCAAGGGGCCTCTCCTCCCAATGATGGCTGACTAGGCCATCTTCTGTTACATATGAAGCTAGAGACACGAGTTCTGGGGGTTCTGTTTAGTTCATATTGTTTTTCCTCTTCTAGGGTTGCAGACCCCTTCAGCTCCTGGGGTTCTATCTCTAGCTTCTNGTATCCACACGTTGGTCTTCCTTCTTGATTTTCATGTGTTTTGCAGATTGTATCTTGGGTGTTCTAAGTATCTGGGCTAATATCCATTTATCAGTGAGTGCATATCCAATGACTTCTTTTGTGATTGGGTTACCTCACTAAGGATTATGTCCTCCAGATTCATCCATTTGCCCAAGAATTTCATAAATTCATTTTTTAAATAGCAGAATAGTACTCCATTGTGTAAATGTACCATATTTTCTGTATCCATTCTTCTGTTGAGGGACATCTGTGTTCTTTCTAGTTTCTGGCTATTATAAATAAGGCTGCTATGAACATAGTGGAGCATGTGTCCTTTTTACCAGTTGGAACATCTTCTGGGTATATGCCCAGGAGAGGTATTGCTGGATCCTCTGGTAGTACTATGTCCAATTTTCTGAGATAACGCCAGACTGACTTCCAGAGTGGTTGTACCAGCTTGCAATCCCACCAGCAATGGAGGAGTGTTCCTCTTTCTCCACATCCTTGCCAGCATCTGCTGTCACCTAAATTTTTGATCTTAGCCATTCTGACTGGTGTGAGGTGGAATCTCAGTGTTGTTTTGATTTGCATTTCCCTGATGATTAAGGATGTTGAACATTTTTTCAGATGTTTCTCAGCCATTCGGATTTCCTCAATTGAGAATTCTTTGTTTAGCTCTGTACCCCAATTTTAATGGGTTTATTCATTTTTCTGGAGTCTAGCTTCTTTAGCTCTTTGTAGATGTTGGATATTAGTCCCCTATCAGATTTAGGATTGGTAAAAATCCTTTCCCAATCCGCTGGTAGCCTTTTTGTCTTGCTGAGTGTGTGTCTTTTGCCTTACAGAAGCTTTGCAATTTCATAAGGTCCCAGAAAATCTTCATTTTCATCTACTCCTATTATTGTAGGTTTTGTCTTTTCATTGTGTCCTTGATTTCCTGGATGTTTTTAGTTAGGATTTTTTTGCATTTTGCATTTTCTTTGGTTGTTGTGTCCATATTCTCTTTGGAATCATCTGCACCTGAAATTCTTTCTTCCATCTCTTGTATTCTGTTGCTGATACTCGCATCTATGATTTCTTTTCTAGGATTTCTATCTCCAGAGTTGTCTCCCTTTGGGTTTTCTTCATTGTTTCTACTTCCATTTTTAGATCTTGGATGTCTTTGTTCAATTCTATCACCTGTTTGCTTGTGTTTTCTTGTAATTCTTTAAGAGATTTTTATGTTTCTTCTTTAAAGACTTCTACCTGTTTAGCAGTGTTTTCTTGTAATTCTTTAAGGGATTTTTGAGCTTCTTCATTAAGGGCTTCTACCTGTTTAGCAGTATTCTCCTATATTTCTTTAAGTGAGTTATTAATGCCCTTCTTAAAATCTTCTACTACCATCATGAGATATGATTTTAAATCTGAATCTTGCTTTTCAGCTATGTTGGGGCTATCCAGGACTAACTGTGGTGGGCCTACTGGGTTCTAATGATGCCCAGTGGTCTTGGATTCTGTTAGTAAGATTCTTATGTTTGCCTTTCGCCATCTGGTAATCTCTGGTGTTAATGTTCTAGCTGTCTCTGGCTGGAGCTTGATCCTCCTGTGATTCTGTTAGCTTCTGTCAGCACTCCTGGGAGTCCAACTCTCACCTGAGTCACAGTGGTCACAGCACTTTCTGCAGGCAAGCTCTTCTCTTGCAGGGCAGGTATCCAGAAGTCTGGAGCTCTGATCCACCTCCTGAGTCCCGGGGTCAGAGCCCTCCCTGTAGGCAGACTCTCCTCTTGCAAGGAAGGTGCCCAAGGGTCTGGGTCTCAGCTCTGCCTCCTGACTGAGGATGAAGGCTCGAAAGGACC
This sequence comes from Mus minutoides, assembly GCA_902729485.2. Lineage (NCBI taxonomy): Eukaryota > Metazoa > Chordata > Mammalia > Rodentia > Muridae > Mus > Mus minutoides. Next base: position 30,344 of record CACVCL010030794.1, read on the forward strand.
TTGTACAAGAATCTATGTTGTTTCTGTTGCCCCCATGTTTTCTAGTGATCACGAGGTCCTGAGTGTGCTAGGGGTTCTGCGGTATTGAGAGTCCTCTGAAGCCCTGAATGCCCTTGGCCAGGTTCACATGGAAGATGGCTGGGCTGGCACTGTCCAGAAAGAATCCCAGTCTCTGATTGGGCAGGGTTCCTTTGTCCCTGTTTCAGCTGGCACAAGACCCTCCTCAATTATTTGTAGCTGATGATGTGTTCCAGCCACCCATGATCAAGGAGTGATCCTGAGGTCCTATGGCATGCAGAGTACTCTGGGGTCCTTGGAGGCCTCTGCTGGGTTCAGATGGAATATGGTGGGGCTGGCCCTGACCAGAGTGGATCCCAGCCTCTTGGAAAGATATTTTGTAAATTTGGTTTTGTCATGGAATACTTTGGTTTTTCCATCTATGTTAATTGGTAGTTTTGTTGGGAATAATAACCTGTGCTAACATTTTTGTTCTCTGTATGACATCTGTTGAGAATCTTCTGGCTTTTAGAGACTCTGGGAGAGGTCTGGTGTAATTCTGAAAGGTCTGCCTTTGTATGTTACTTAACATTTTCCCCTAACTGCTTTTAATATTGACATTATCCCTTAAATGCAATAATCACCCTATTTCCTGATAAACTCTGAATGATTCAGGCCAGACAAATCAATGGAGACAAGACTCAAAGAAGAAAGCTCTGTAGTTGAGTTTACTGGAGTTTTATATGTAATGACTTGACCATGGACGTCATCAGCAGAGGACTCAGGGTACAGAGGCAGGTCTGTGGAGACTCTTCTAATGCCTAATTGTTCAATTCTGCAGTTTTATAATAAGAAATAGTTATTAAAAAAATAGTTAAGTAGCTTTGTGTGACACACTTCAGCAAGACAACTGTAGGGAACAGAATTTTTGTATTTTGAGTATTCTTGAAAATCACCTTGTCCATTATCAAGGACTTTTGAAGTCTGGAACCATTCTATTTTGGTAATGGGCTTTGAATCTGTGGCATTCATGTAGGAAACAGTAGGCAAGAACAGAGACAGTGAAGGCCAAACATCTTGGATTATGTACGAGGTCAAATGGTGGACAATGGAGTACTCTGTAAGAAAAGCTTACTAGTCTCTTTGAGATTTGGTCAGGACTTCAAGGATGCAACAGGATAGGGAAGAGGACCACAGAGTCATCAGTTGATAGCAGTGACTTTGTTGTTTTTCATTAGGGAGGCTGGAAAGATAGGGAGCAGATGCAGTGACATGCCACTGTCAGAAGCATTGAAGCACTGTTTTCTAGCATCTCAGCCAGGTGTGCTGAGTTTGCCTTTGCAGCCAGGGTTAGTGACTCTCCTCTGTGATGGGCAAGCACCCACAATTAGAAATGGATAAACTGCATTGTTCCTTACTCAGGCACAGATACTACAAATATAAGCATGACGAAAATATATGTGAGCTTGGGCGTCCAGTACACTTGTAAGAGCAACACTGCCTTTGCCTTCCCTGGAGACAGAGGATGAGAAGAAATATGTAACCCAGAGAGACAATCAGTGCAACAAAGCTCCAAAGCAAGAGTGAGGGAACTCTTCTCCAGGATGGCAGCAGGGGAGTGGACAAAGAGAAGTTACAGTAGATGGAGAGTCTCAGTATGTGGTCTCAGTGGTGCTTCTTCCCACGGTAATGAAGGTACTCTAAGTGCAGCCTGCACTTAGAAGAGAATGGAGTAGTGTGGGTGGGTAGAGGGGCCAGGTTCTACAGGCTCCTGAATAAGAGGAAGTAAAGAAACTAATGTGTCAGAAAATGATGAATCTAGTTATTTTTGCTACTTTGTAGCAGTGTGGAGAAGCACACAGTCTATTTTGCAGTGGTAAGCCAGTTTCCATTTTCCTTGGTTGCCATGTGGATTGACTGAATCCCCAAGTCTTTGTTTTGTTCACCCTTGTTAGAATTGCTTTCAATTATAAATGACATGCCTTTTAGAAAAAAATGGAAGGCAGCAGTTATTTCAAGTAATGGAGGAGTTAGTTAGACATGATTTGGCCTATCTCTTCAGCTGACATTGGGATATATTTAGAATGTACAACTCATTTAAATGCAGCAGTTTTAATTAGGATGGTGGGCACATTAATGTATGTATATTTAGAGAAAATGATGTAAATATGCATGCTGTAATCACCCATTAGAGAAATATTCTTTGCCTTGTGCCTCATAATGTTTGTGTAATTATATTATCTTTCACGGTCTAGAAAGGAAGATCACAAAAACTTCTGAGCCTAAACTGATCATCTTATTAGGAAAGTAATTAGTTTTAGGAAAGAGAACAGACAATGGTTATTGTAACATTCTTAGTTGTATCTGGGTGCATATAAAGCAGTTTACCTATTTCAGGCTAACTAAGGCCAAGTAAATCTATCAACTTGTGTATTATGGTAAATAATGGACCTGAAATTTAGTTAAAGTAGTTCTCTGTTAAAAAGACATATCTAGATCTTGTATCCTGGGTCCTTCAGAGACCAGTCTGCGCAGGAGAGCATGCAGGCTGCGGAAGCAACATAGCTTCTTGGACAAGGTCCCTGCGGGCCTTCATCTTCAGCCAGGAGGCAGAGCTGAGACTCACACCTCTGCACACTTTCCCAGCTAGAGGAGAGCTTGCCTGCAGAGAGTGCTCTGACCATTGAGACTCAGGAGAGAGTTGGACTCCTAGGAGTGCTGACAGAGGCTAACAGAACCACAGGAGGAACAATCTCTATCCAGAGACAGCTATAATAACTAACACCAGATGGTGAAAGGCAAACATAAGAATCTTACTAACAAAAAACAAGACCACTCAGCATCATCAGAACCCAGCACTCCCACCACAGCGAGTCCTAGATACCCTAACACACCTGAAAAGAAAGAATCAGATTTAAAATCATATCTCATGATGCTGGTAGAGGATTTTAAGAAGGACATTAATAACTCACTTAAAGAAATATAGGAGAACACTGCTAAACAGGTAGAGGTTCTCAAAGAGGAAGCTCAAAAAATTTTTAAAGAATTACAGGAAAACACTGTTAAACAAAGAAATAAAGAAAGAAAGAAATTAAAGTCTTTTTAGAATTTAATGAAAATAAAACTTATACACCCCAGGACCACCTGCCCTGGGATGGCACAGCCTATAGTCTTTATGAGGGAGTTTTCTCAATTGAGGTTCCTGCTTGTCAGGTGACTCTGTCTTGTGTCAAATTGACAAACAACAACAAGGAACCCAAAAATCCAAAACATCAACTAAAAGAACCCTGTCCAGCATAACTATACTCTAGCTGTACATTTGACTTCTTTTTTACTTCTTTCTCTTTAGATTCTCTGAATCTTGAGAGCTTCTAAGCCTGTTTAAAGGAGGTGTTGTGGCCAATCAGATGTCACAGAACATGAGGAAATCAAAAACATCATCAGATCCTACTACAAAAGGCTATACAAAACAAAACTGGAAAACCTGGATGAAATGGACAAATTTCTAGAGAGATATCAGGTTCCAAAATTAAATCAGGATCAGATTAATAATCTAAACCGTCCCATATCCCCTAAAGAAATAGAGTATTCTCCCAAACAAAAAAAGCCCTGGACCAAATGGGTTTAGTGCAGAGTTATATCAGACCTTCAAAGAAGACCCAATTCCAATTCTCTTCAAAGTATTCCACAAAATAGAAACAGAAGGTACTCTACCCAATTCATTATAAAAGCCACAATTACTCTGATACCTAAACCACATAACGACCCAGCAAAGACAGAGAACTTCAGACCAATTTCTCTTATAAGTATCAATGCAAAAATACTCAATAAAATCCTCGAAACTGAATCCAAGAATACTTTAAAAAAGATCATCCATCATGATCAAGTAGGCTTCATTCCAGGGATGAAGGGATGGTTTAATATACTGAAATCCACCAAGGTATGGTATATTTACACAATGGANAGCTATTAGATGGAACACAGGGTTCCCAAGGAAGAAGGAGCTAGAGAAAGTACCCAAGGAGCTGAAGGGGTCTTCAACCCTCTAGGTGGAAGAATAACCATGAACTAACTAGTACCCCCTGAGCTCATGTCTCTAGCTGCATATATAGAAGAGGATGGCCTAGTTGGCCATCAGTGGGAAGAGAGGCACCTTGGTCATGCAGACTTTTTATGCCCCAATACAGGGGAACGCCAGGGCCAAGAAGTGGGAGCGGATGGGTAGGGGAGCAGGGCCGGGAGGGGAGAGGGTATAGGGAACTTTCTGGATAACACTTGAAATATAAATGAAGAAAATATCTAATAAAAGTTGAAAAAAAAAGAACTCAAGAAGATTGACTCCACAAAATTAAATAACCCTATTAAAAATTGGGGTACAGAGCTAAACATAGAATTCTCAACTGAGGAATACCAAATGGCTGAGAAGCACCTGAAACAAATTTCAACATTTTTAATCATCAGGGATATGCAAATCAAAACAACCCTGAGATTCTACCTCACACCAGTCAGAATAGCTATGATCAAAAATTTAGGTGACAGCAGATGCTGGCGAGGATATAGAGAAAGAGGAATACTCCTCCAATATTGGTGGGATTTTAAGCTGGTACAACCACTCTGGAATCAGTCTGGTGGTTCCTCAGAAAATTGGACATAGTATTACCAGAAGATCCAGCAATACCTCTTCTGGGCATATACCCAGAAGATGTTGCAACTGGCAATAAGAACACATGCTCCACTATGTTCATAGCAGCCTTATTTATAATAGCCAGAAGCTGGAAAGAACCCAGATGTCCCTCAACAGAGGAATGGATATAGAATATGTGGTACATTTACTCAACTGAGTACTACTTAGGAATCAGAAACTATGAATTTATAAAATTCTTGGGCAAATGGATGGATCTGGAGGATATCATCCTGAATGAACTAACCCAATCACAAAAGAACATATGATATGCACTCACTAATAAGTGGATATTAGCCCAGAAACTTAGATTGCCCAAGATACAATTTGCAAAACACATGAAACTCAAGAATTAGGAAGAACAAAGTGTGGATACTTCGTTACTTCTTAGAATGGGGATCAAAATACCCATGGAAGGACTTCCAGAGACAATGTTTAGAGCTTTGATGGATGGAAGGACCATCCAAAGACTGCTCCACCCAGGGATCCATCCCATATACAATCACCAAACGCAGACACTTTTGCATATTCCAGAAAGATTTTGCTGACTGTACCCTGATATAACTATCTCTTGTGAGGCTAGGCCAGTGCCTTGCAAATACAGAAGTAGATTCTCACAGTCATCTATTGGATGTAACACAGGGCCCCTAATGTTGGAGCTAGAGAAAGTACCCAAGGATCTTAATGCATCTGCAACCCTATAGGAGGAACAACAATATGAACTAATCAGTACCCCTCAGAGCTGTATCTCTAGTTGAATATGTAGCAGAGCATGATCTATTGGGCCATCAATGGGAGGAGAGGCACTTGGTCTTGTGAAGATCATATGCCCCAGTACAGGGGAATGCCTGGGCCAGGAAGCAGGAGTGGCTTGGTTCAGGTGCAGGGTGTGGGGAGGCTATAGGGGACTTTCAGGATAGCATATGAAATGTAAATGAAGAATATATCTAATATAAAAAGTCATATCTAGGGCTAGGGAGATGGCTCAGTGCTTAAAAGGACTGACTGGTCTTCCAGAGGTCCTGAGTTCAATTCCCAGCACCCACATGGTGGCTCACAACCATCTCTAATGTGATCTGATGCCTTTTCCCGGTATGTCTGAAGACAGTTACAGTGTACTCATCCATATACATAAAATAATAAATCTTTTTAAAAAGTATCTATTTTTATTCAGTTGTATTCAACTGTGTAAGTCTCTGTGATTTATCCTTCTAATTTCAGCTTGCGTATCATTTCCCTGGGGAAATAATGCTTCTGTCGTGTTTCCAAAGCACACAAGAGTCTCTTGAACTACATTTCATGGTACTCAGCTTTCTTTTTCTGGGTGCACCTCATGCCTTGTTATCATCCTTGTTTCTCCTGAGCATTGTATGTTGGACTGTAGTCATCATGGAGGTAGAGGTGGCATCTGTTTGTTCCTTGCTTCATACCTGGCAATGTGCACAGATTGGCTGTTTAATAAACAGTTGTTGGAAGAATGCAGGAGTACCATAGTGCAGTGATGAGAAAATAGTACTTAGAACTAGAGATGCCAATTCTGGTTTTATTTCTGCTTCCCTTGATTTTTCTACTTCTAGCAAGACAACTCCAGTGTCCCTTTCCTCTATTGTATAGTTATAGAATTAAAGTATGGGGCTGCTAATAGTGTTCATAGTTCTATGATTCTGCATAATTTCCTATTTGTGGAATTGGTTTGCACACCAGTGGTAGCGATGGCAACATTAAAGGGTCAAATTAATAATTTAGTTATTTTTAGATATAAGTTATTATGCAGTTGTGTTATTAAGCAAATTTATTGGAAGATGAGTTCCTCTCTCTCTCCTCTCTCTCTCTCTCTCTCTCTCTCTCTCACACACACACACACACACACACACACACACACACACCACATATTCCACATTCATAGACATAAACAAACATTGGTTGAAAGTACTAAGGAAAAAGATAATATCTGTATTGAATGTATGAAGAAATTTTTTGTGTTAATATTTTCTAAAAATACAACTTACACTGTGTTAAGCATTATAATGATAATTTAAAATATGCTAGAGTTATGTACAAGTACCACATCATATTATATAAGAGATTTGAGCATCTACAGATCCCTGGAAAATCCTGGAGCCAATCTTCCCTGGATACAGAAAGATGATTGCTTATAGCATTCTGAAACCTGAGGCCTGACTATGCTCAGTGGGAAAACAGAGTAACGATCAATGCAGAACCCAGAGAAGGGTAGGCTTGGCAGGTTTGGAGCTCACTGAAGTATGGTTCTTACTCATTTTAACTCAGTGATGTTGGAGTATGTATGTGTACCTGTGCCAGTCCTCAGTAGCCTCACTCCTGGTAATTCTTGAAAGAATTGAAACGACTTCATTAGTTACAAAGGCAGCAATCCATATCCAATTTTCTTTTTGTGTCAGGATTGCTCATGTATAGACTAGACTCCTTTGTTAGAAACATTTAAAGTTAATCCTTACAAAAAAAACAAAGAAATAAATGCAAATGTCACACTGTCTGCCCCAGACCAACAAGAAAAAGACTGGGGTGCCACCCTCTATCTATCTATCTATCTATCTATCTATCTATCTATCTATCTATAAATTTATTCCTACTGAATTGAAATTCCTACTACAGACATAACCTAATTTCCAATTGATAATAGACATGAGTTCCCAGAAGTATTCTAAGCCTCTTGATAGTAACATCCTAATTTCTTTTCCTGGTAAACGTTTAAATAAGATTTTTGCACCAAAGGAAATTAACCTTTAAATTAATCGCAATTATAAAATGCCATCACTGATTCTTGTCTTCAGCCTAATTACTTTCTATTATTTAAACTGTACCTCCCATGAGCTTCAAGTTTGTTTCTCTTTTACTTCCTTCCACACAATACTAACCTCGTAGAGCAGAGGCTACCTAGAGCATTAAATGTCCCTGGTGATCCAGGCTCACTTAGTGACAAAGCTCTCTTTCAAGGCCCACATGCAAGGCATCTTCTCTCTCTCTCTCTCCTTTTTTCATTCCATGTATTTGTTAGGGGGTCCTCAGAGATGCGGTGTATTTCAGCCCTTCTGTCTAGAAGGAGATGGCTAAGCTCATCCAGCTGTTTCTTTTCCAAGCCACTATAAAAACAGGCTTAACTGGATGTGATGCTGTGGCCACCAGCCAACATCATCCATCAGAAGGCTAGCTGTCACGATCATCTTCTCTGCATGTCTCTGGTCCAGAGGGCTTTTCTCCGAGTTAGCACTTTGTCTTGTTGCTAGTTGTTCTTTGGACGTGGGACTAGGTATCCAAGCAACTTTATTTTATGAACATGTATACAAAAATGCTGGAGCCAAAAAGTCTATCTTTTTTTTTTTTTTGCAACCTGACTCCTCTCTTTCCTATGCCACTATTTATGTGTGGTAAGAGCTATAGAGCATTTATGTTTACCACAAGTGCAGTATTGTTTACATTATTGGAAGGCCCACAATAATCAAATGGAAGATTTTTTTTTCCTTCAAATTATTTTTGTTAATGACACTGCTCTTCTCTCTTCATTCATATGTTCAGGTGCTCTTCTCTGTCGAGGTTGATCAACACAATTGCCCCCATCTTCATTTCTACTAGTTAATGTAAGTTCCTGGTGCCAGCAATATTTTCTGCCAGAAATATTTCTTTTGTATGCCTAGGATAAAAATCTCCTGTGCTTATATGAATGCTGTTGCCTCTATTAGAGGCCAAGTCTTCACAGAAAAATGAATCATTTCTTTCCTGTCATATTTCTGACTTGGATAGGTTAGATTTACATAAAGACGAATATACATAAAGATGTGGGCGTCTGTGTGTGTTTGTATGAATAAGAAGCTATCTAGCATAACAGAGTAGATCACATGAGAAAGGCGAGAAAACAAGACATGGTTGTGGAAGAATCAACTTCTACTTTTATTTTAAAAATCTAAATTCAGAAACAGAGCTGGTGCCTTTCCCTTAAGTGACCACAGGAGGGGCACTGCAAGAGACAGAGATGAGACCTGGGTTAGCCAATTTTGGAGGAAATGTAAAGAGGAATGTAAAGTTCCTGGTGCCAGCAATATTTTCTGCCAGAAATATTTCTTTTGTATGCCTAGGATAAAAATCATGACGTTAAGTGGTGGCTGTACACACCTTTAATTTTGGCACTTGGGAAGCAGAGGCAGATAGATCTCTGAGTTTGAGGCTAGCCTGGTCTACAGAGCAAGCCAGGGTTACATGGAGAAATACTGTCTCCATCCACCATCTCCTGCAAAGAAAAGGAATCTTAGGGAAAATGAAAAGACCTTAAAATGCAAAGTTTCTGTGCTTTGAGAGGATCAAGAGGGAGGAAGGAATATCTTTCACAATGACCCAACTATGGTTCTGCATAAGACAACTAAATGTTAGTGGCATCCAATATCTGGACTTTTCCCATTTAATAATATGTGATATTACTGCTCTTGAGACCTTGGCTGTCACTGAGAGGAACTGTCATGTGACCCATAGGTGGCATAATGCATTCATCTATCCCATACACAAGTCACATGCTCAGTCTTTTATTTTCACACATGGCAAAACCTCCCCACTTGCTTTGAAGATGATAAAAAGGTGCCTTATTATACTTAGTGTTTCAACTGCTTAGAATCAATTGAAGTCTAAGGTGATGTCACCTATCCGTGTTGTCTGTCATATATTCCAAGAAATGTTTTTGTAAAATCAATTGGTTAACTCCTTATTTCTCAAAAACATACGGAGTCTTCCTCCAGTGTATGAGACATGTGTGGGTTCCAAAAGCATCCCCAACACTCTTTTATCCAGAGTCAGCTTTAATGCCCTAGATTATGGACAATAAGTGATTTAATCTTTTCAAAGGATTATAAAATCTAGGTGTTGAAATAGAGCAACAGGCATCATTTTTCTATTATTTCAAAGCTTAAAAAAATCATGACGTTAAGTGGTGGCTGTACACACCTTTAATTTTGGCACTTGGGAAGCAAAGGCAGACAGATCTCTGAGTTTGAGGCTAGCCTGGTCTACAGAGCAAGCCAGGGTTACATGGAGAAATACTGTCTCCATCCACCATCTCCTGCAAAGAAAAGGAATCTTAGGGAAAATGAAAAGACCTTAAAATGCAAAGTTTCTGTGCTTTGAGAGGATCAAGAGGGAGGAAGGAATATCTTTCACAATGACCCAACTATAGTTCTGCATAAGACAACTAAATGTTAGTGGCATCCAATATCTGGACCTTTCCCATTTAATAATATGTGATGTTGCTTAGAGTTAAGGAAAAATTATGAGTTTTGGTCTGATTGGAAGTCAGTAGATAAAGACAAGGTTATTTCACTTGGTAATCTGTCAACTCCCTAAGATTATTATTGTTATAAAGAGATGACCAAATATATAAGCTATGCATCTTTCATTGGATTGTTTGAGTATGACTGTCTGTAAATAAAACAGGCTATTCTTCTTTCCCTTCACCTGCCAAGCAGCCATATATATTCTGTACCTTTTCCTGAACTGCTTGATACTACTTCTGAGGTTATGCATGGGGAGGGATTTAAAATAACAAGAAACCACAGGTTACCAGGCACAGTGTATAGCATGATCTGAACAATGATGTTTGCAGCATGGTGGATGACTGACAGGAAGAAAAGCAGGAAGGAAGGGTGGAAAGGAGACAAGAACAGATGGGAGGCAGGACAGTTGATAAAAGAAAGATCAGAACGGAAAGCAGGAAACATGATAAGCCAACATATCACTTGATGATCAGGACTCATTATAGGGTCAGTTTGATTTTCTCTCCTCTTACTGTTTTGTTTATCTGTAGTTTTTATTTGTGCTTTCTGTATAAACCTCTATTCATTTACAACCAAGATTAAGCACGACGTTTTAAGGGCAGTGTATAGTTCCATGTATATTCCCTGCATAGCAAGTCCCTATGTTCAAGGAGTTACCTTCGAGCCCAGTGACACTGGCCACCTGGAGACATGCTCAAAACACACAGAATGTAGTTTGATAAATAGTATAGGACAGCAGGCTTTAGAAGAAAAATCAAACCGAAGTAATAGAAAATTATCCTGAAAGCAGTGAGTACTTTTCTGTGGTTCTCTTTTTCAAAGGAAAGATTTTATAAATTGATTGTGATTTTTGTCCCTAGGCCCCTTGACTTGAGAGAATTCAGGACAAGTTTTTATTCATTTGTATTTAGTTGGTGGGCATTTGTATGTGTCTAACTCCAAGTGTAAGTAGCTAGCATTTGTTTTCCAATATTGATTTCAGACCAAGTCCCTTAGGTTATGACAGCCCAGAACTTTTCCCCAGGTGATTTTCATATTGAATAACATTTGGAAAGGCATTCTATCTCTATTAGGTAAGGTGGTAGCCATAGTCATTTTTTCCAGTAGCCATGGGGATTCCAGGAACTTCCTGTGGATTTAAAACTCACAAATGCCTAGGTATCTTAGAAAAAAAATGACACAGAGTTTATATGTAATCTACACACACCCTGCACTGTACACAGTCATCTTTCGATTACTGCATTGGATTGTAATATCCAGTGCAGTGTAAATGTTCTGTGCAATAAACAGTTGCTCTCTCTCTCTCTCTCTCTGTATGTATATATATATATATATATATATATATATATATATATATATATATATACTCTTTGTAAATTTTGACAAGGACAACACATCTGGCCATAGTTTGTACAAATAGTTTGTATTCTTCGCTCTCCACAAATTTTTTCCATCTGCCATTTTGAATCTACAAGTAAAGAAATCCATAGATATGGAAATGTACTTAGAAAAAGGTACTTTAAAATAGATGCATGTACTTTGTTCTAATGAAATTACTTTATAAAAAGAAACTAATGAAGATGGAGAAGTCATGTGTGGAAGGACTTTTTCACTCTTAAAGACTGTAGATATTTTCTGTAAAGATCTTTCAGCAGCAGGTAACACACAAAGTTAAATTCTTAACATTGTCACTAAAGTGTCAAAGTGTCACTGCTATGCATCAGGGGTCTAAGCATGAGAGAAGTGCCGTGTGCATGGTTAAAAGGATGAAGACCAGTGATCTCAGACATTTTAAATTATTTTATAGAA